>JAJEJO010001858.1:321022-347413 GCA_020662805.1 Glaucomys volans
GAAGGAAGGAAGGAAGGGAGGGAGGGAGGGAAGAGGGGAGGGGAGGGGAGAGAGAGAGAGAGAGAAAGAAAGAGAGAGAAAGAAAGAAAAGAAAGAATAAAGAAAACTTTCTCTAAAATTTTAAACCTAAAAAAATAATATTTTAGACTGGATCATTGACCACATATAAAATATAAATCCATAAGATTTTTTAAAAATGGATTTTTTTTTGTTTTTTCTTTATAGTGATACATGACAGTAGAATATTTTGACATATTATACCTACATGGAGCATAACTTCCCATTCTTGTGGTTGACCATGACATGGACTTGCACTAATCATGTATTCATATTTGGCCATAAAGAAGAATGAAAGTGTGACATTTGCCGGTAAATGGATGAAAGTGGAGACTATCATGCTAAGTGAAAAAAGTCAAAACCAAAAAACCAAAACCCATACTATTTTTAAAGTTCAGATTTGAAGCTAGGAAAGAGTTCCATGTTATTAACCAAATTAACAACTTTTGCTCTGCAAAATACCTTGTAAATATGATAAAAAGAAAAATTGTAGATTCAAGAAAACACTTGTAATCCACATATCTGACAAAACATTTCTATCTAAACTATCAAAATCAAAATTTTACTGTAAAAATAGAAATCCCAGAGATTGTGCATAGAGCAAACAAGTATATCATACCATCTTTCATGTAACTAGCTCTCAGGAAACTATAAATTAAAACCACAAAGGAAGTCAACATGTGCCCATGGAGCGGCATATGAAAGAAGAAGAGAGGGAGGGAGGAAGGGAGAAAAAGAGGGAACTAGGAAGGAGGGAAAGAAAGAAAAAATTAAAATACCCAAATCCTGAGGAGGGATGGAGAAGCTAGATCTCTCATTCATCCCTGGTGGAACTTTCAAGTGGTACTGCTCCTCTGAAAAATAGCTTAGAAATTTCATTTGTAAAGAAATATACATTTGTCATACAATCCAGCAATTTTTCTCTTGGGTGTGTATACCAGAGAAGTAAAAACTGTGTCCAGACCTGAACCTGTACATAGAGTTTTATTCATAAAACCAGAATCATAAAATAATCAAGATGGTTCTCAAGAAGTGATGTTAACAAGCTGGGTTACAACCATACAATGGAATATAATAAAAAAGGGAATGATCCGCTGATTCATGGAGAATTTGTACAGAAATCAATTATGCCAAGTGAGAAGAAATAGCCTTAGGAAGTCACATACTACATAATTCCATTTATACAATATTCTTTAAATGACAAAATTATAGAAACAAAAAAAAACAGGTTACTGGACTTCAGACATTAGGAATGTTGAGAGGGATAGTGTAACTACACATGGGTATCATGAAGATCATTGTGATCATGGAATATTCTGTATTTTGATTTTGATTATGCAGATCTCTACATATAATGAAATGCCATAGAACTACACAAACATATTGTTCCACAAAAATTCAAGGTTTTGCTATTGTACTGTACTTTTGTAGCATGCAATCATTAAGAAAATTATTAGAAATTATATTTTGCTTTCTTGATTTCATTTAAATCTACAATTACTTTTTCAAAAATTTAAAACTGACCATAAGCCCTTGCTGAGATTCTGAATGTAGGAAAATTTTCAAACTTGGAAATCATTAACTGAAGAACTCTAAAGCACAATGACAAGTATATACCCTAATGAATTTCCTAGTGTACCCCAAAGGCACCTAAAACCATTCAAATAATGTTACCCTTGGAAAGAAGGAACCCACATATTTTCAGGACTGTTTAATATTCATTCCTAGTTGATAGTATTACCTGAAGAATTCCTGTAACACCATGGTGTCCCCTACTGAAGAGGAACACAGGAGGACAAGGTAAATTATATAGACTTGTGCTTAGTTCTGATTTGTTAGGTTTGTGTACAGACATATGGAAATTATCCTACTCTAACAATGGTTAATTGGACTGTAATCTGTACATACTTGGTAATAGCTGAAACATTCATTCACAAATGTGTACGTATGTGTGATTCATCATATATATGTATATGTATATATTTATATATAGTGGAAGAGTGAAGGACTGGGATTAAAACTTTCATTATAGACAAAGCCAAATTGGAAGCCTCTGAAAAATCCTGTTGTCCACAGTCACAACAGGAAAACATAAGAGTCCTTATTGTTTAAATTATCTAATTTATTTCAAAATACCTAAACAGATATGGAAAATGAGCTATGACAAACTTAACCAATTCATAAGCAAAATTACAGCTGTTGTGCCCATTTAGTAACTTTAATAGAGGAGAATTGACATGGCCCCCAGATATTTTGTACCTGATCTGAAAATGCATTGTTTTTTCACCTTTATTAGGGAGAATGATCTAAAATAGTTCAAATTTAGTTGGAAAATAATCAACTGCATATTTACAACCTTGTATTAAACTTTCCTATCATTCATAAATGTTTATTCCTAAGAGTCTTTGGTCCATTTGGCATGCTATATAATATCACACTGAACCAATAATCATGATTATAAAAATTTTACAGAACGAGCAATATATAACTAGTATTATTGAATACTTGTTAAATATATATATATATATATATATATATATATATATATATATATATAAACACTCATACATCCCAGGCAATAAAGTTAAACATATCTTTTCTGTTGGCTGATTGTGTAGGGGTCCAGAAGTCTAGGAATGCTTCATAATCCCTTCAAATTAAAGAATATATTTTGCATTTTGACCTGCCCCCACAAATGATAATATATAATACCTGGTAGAACTTTTTGAATTCTGCCTGAGAATCCTGTTCTAACCCATAAATCCATAGCACAGGAGACTTTCAGTTTTTGACTCTTAGAAATAAATTCACACTTCCAAACTGCAGTGAAAGGGGCCATGATTGGGAATATGACCCAGTAAGTCCTATGCTTTCAGAGTTTTTAGTATTAGGAAATATTAGTATTATGGTTTGAATAAGAGGTGTCCCCCAGAGTTTCTCTGTTGATGCAGGAATGTTCAGTGGTGAAATAACTAGATTAATCTGTTATTCTAATAAGTCCATTTCTAGAATGGACTAGGTGGTAACTGGGTAGGTGGGATATGCCTAGCTGACATGGGTTAATGGGGTGTGCCCTGGAAGGGTTGTTCTTCCCTGCATCTCCTTTTCTAGCCCTGTCTCACTTTCCTGACTCTGCCATGAGCAGAACAGCTTTTCTCCACTGGGGTCTTGCCCTAAATGTGCTGTCCCCCATCTTTGTCCCAGGGCAATGGAATCAATCATTTATGGACTGAATCAGTGAAACTGTGAGCCAAAATAAATTTCTTTCCACTAAGTTGTTCTTGTGAATATTTTGGTCACTGAGACACAATAGCTGAGTAAAACAGAAATTGGTGCCAAGAAGTTAGGTCATTGCTGTGACTAACTCGACCATGTAATTCAGAAGCCTTTGGACAAGATTGGAAATGAAGGCTAAAAAAGTCTTAAAATGTCACAAGCAACATTTTTGGCAATTTTGGTAGTAACTCACAAGACCAGAATGGTAATAGGAATGTAGATTGTGCTCATGAGTTTTCAGATGTAAATTAAGACCATATTGGAAATTGAACTAAAGGTCGCTTGTGTTATATAAAGAGAACTTGTCTATACTTTGCCCATGTCCTGAGTCTTTGTGTGATACTAACTTTGAAAGTGATGGACTCATTAATCAGGGGGAGGAAATTTCAAGGCAGCAGAGGATTTAGTCAGTGGTATGGATATTTCAGGCAGCACTTAACCAGGCTTACTCTGAGAACTGGAAGCAGGGAACAGCTAAAATTTTTTTAAAACTTTCAGTTTGACCAGAAAACCTCATATAAAACTTGAGTCAAAGTTTTGCTTGAAGAGATTACAGCCACAAAAGATATGCTAAGCTCTTTGTGCAGAGACAATAAGGAGGAAGGTTTGAGGGTGTCTCAGGAATTTGCAATATCATACCCATTGCAGGTTCAAGGAAGTAGAAGGGAAAGGTACTGTGAGAAATGATTATTGGGGTGCCCTGCTTGCCCAGGAGGGTCTAGGAAATTCCTTCACTGTAATCAGTCACCCAAATACTCAGACACCACTGGAGCAATGATCTCAGGAAATTCACGCCCTGGGAGAAGACCTTGGCATCATTCATGTGATGATGGTTCTTCAGGAATGCAGAATACTCAAGTTAAAGGGTCGTGGAGGCTTCCAAAAAGATTTCAAAGGAAGGCCTTGGGAGACCACATAAAGTGTAGCAGGGTTGGAGTCTTTGTAGACTCTGCCCCTGAGAGAATGATGCATAAAACTGTGAATTTGAAGCTGAAACTGATACGGACCCCAGAAATTAAAAGATGCTAGAAACAATGACTGTTTGCTGAGAAGAGCTGCTAACTGCAGAGATAACCAGGCTTAAAGGTATTCCTTATGTGCTGTAACTGGCAAGGGAAAAAGGGCAGGACCGTCCAAGCCCTTTGGAAATAACATCTTGCAGTCACGTGTCCTGGATGTTCTACATGGAGTTATGGATGTAGTTAGGGTTCTCTTTGCCTGAGTTTCAGTCTGGCTTTGACTTCATGCCTTCTTTCTGTGCCCCTGTTCCTCCTTTTGGGAATGGTAATGTTTACTCTGTGCCACTGTATATTGGATATGTGTAACTTCCTTTCTATTTCTATATGTGATTTTTATTTTTACAAGATCCTTCAGCCCAGAGTTTGCCTTGAGTCCCAGAGGAAACTTTGAACTTGGACTTTGGGGGAAATCCTGGAACTTTTAAGACTGTAAGATTCTTAGAGACTAACTAAAAGCATTTTGCATTCTGATAAGCTTTTGAGAGCGAGGGACAGAATGTTATGGTTTAGATTTAAGGTGTTCCCCCACAGCTACTGTACTAATGCAAGAATGTTCACAGGTGACATGGTTAGACTGTGAGAGCTAACCTAATCAGTCCAGTTTAGCTTGAACGTTCTGGTAAATGTGGGCAGGTCGGTTATGAAGGAGAAGGCGGGTCACTAGGCGAATACCCTGGAAGTGTTGTTCTTCCCTGGTGCAGCTCCCCTCCATTCTGTTTCCTGACCCTGCCATGAGCTGAGCATCTTGCCTCCACCACAAACTTCCCCCATGATGTGCTGCTTCATCTTTGTCCCAGAACAATGTCATTGGTTGTCTATGACTGAGACCTCTGACAACCATGAGCCCCAAAGAAACTTTCTCTCTTCTAAGTTGTTCTTTTCAAGTATTCTGGTCTTGGTGATACAAAGCTGACTAAAACAAGCACCAATAATATTTATAGCAAGTCCCAGTGAGACAATCATACAATATAAATCCTCAAGTACTAAAATAAATGCAAGTCATCAGTCGCAAATGATTTTATTCATTTGAAAAAATATCCTCTGGTGTGCTACCAAGCTTCGATAAGAGTACAATTACTTACCGTAATACACCAAGTGACCCTGTATCCTGAATTGGCTTGTGATAAGCTGTTTCTGTCAGACTCATATTGTCATAGTCATAATGTTTTGGGCAGATTGAGAAGCAATCAATAGAGAATTAGAATAGAAATAAAGCATAGGCAGGACCTGAAAGAACAACTTGCATAAGCAGGTAACCTGGACCCCTATGTCTTTTCCTACTATTGTCCTGTTACCTATCTACAAGGATATATCTATGAATGAAGAAGATAACTCAAGTAACTCCAGAAATCATAAAATGAAAAGATTATGTAAAATGCAGACAATTCTTGTTTTTTTGTGAAGTCTGAATTCTAAATCAAGTTCTATTATCCATGTGCAATGACGAAAAAGTGAACAACATCTTTAAGAATTTGCATATTTTAGAAAGCAGTAGAGCATTAGGGTCTAGAATAGAGAAGGGTAGTATATTATTTATGTCTGTATGTGGAGGAGTATGTGTGTTTCCAAAGTAAAGGAACAGGTAAAATTTACTTTCTTGTAGTTTATATTTCCTGTAATTTGCCTTCTGCTTAGTAGATTTAATCATATTATGAATAAGAATACCATACGCTAGTCAAATTAAGTTGTATTATTGTTTAGCAGATTTAAATAAAAGTAGTGCTACCAAAAATAGGTAACTGAGATGAAAGAAAAATGCTTGAACCCTTGAATGACCTACAATAAATATATAAAAACCACAAACTTCCTTTGATTGTACATTGACTGGAGTGTGAATATTAAACTTGAAGAAAAAGCACTGTATTTTTCCATTTCTGTTTGTTTATTCTATATGCAGAGACTTCACTTGAATCAGGTGGAGTAAGTGGGAAATACAGCCAGTGTACCTATGCATCTTCTGCCTTGTATTTATGGATGTTGTAAAGCACAATTTCATTCTTTCACTGGAGACTGTATCTGTTTTAAGATCCTCTCTCATCAGCATAGGGAAATAGCAGGTATTCAACCATGGTAAGAAATTATATTTGAAAGCCTATCTACACCTGCACCTATTCTGCTTGTGCTAGTGACTGGTTGTTACATTGTGTTTATGGTTTTGTTGTTGTATGCTTTTTCTTAAAGAGAAGGCAATGTCTTCTCAGAAATACTGTTATCTTCTTATTATTAAATGGAAAGTTATAAATGTAAACTCTATTCATTTTTCATTCATTTCCTCTCTCTCCATTTTCTTCCTTCTCAGCTAACCTTTAAAAATTTTGTATATGGATCATTTTTCTCTTTCATTATCAGCATATTTTTTGTAGATTACATATTTTTGGCTTTTTCTTCCCAATGATTTACTGTATTTCATGCTATTTATTCTTTGGGATTTTGCCTTTGAAAAATCATAAAAATTAAAATCACAATATGTACCATTATCCAAATGGTAGGATCACTGCTTTTGTCTAATGAACTTAATTTTCTTTAAAAAGTGTATGCAAAAAAAAAAAAATCTTTAAATTAAAAAAAAAGTGTATGCAACATAGTTTTCTTTATCATGACAATTACTTTGGTAGCATCTCTTTAGATTTTAAAATATTCCTACAATAAGAACTTAATTTTTTTAAAAAAGTGGATGCAACATGGTTTTCTTTATCATGACGATTACTTCTGTAGCGTCACTTTAGATTTTAAAATATCCCTGAATTAAGAAGTTAGTTTTTTTTTTTAAAGTGTGTGCAACATAGTTTTCTTTATCATGGCAGTTATTTCTGTAGCATTACTTTAGATTTTAAAATATCCCTGCAGTAAGTTGTCACCATTAGCTTTCTGACCCACATATTCACACCATTAGCTTCATGACTTCACACTACCTGATGGTTCCTACAAGATTTCAGAATCAGTAATATTTCAGTAAAAATTATCACTAATATTATACTTCTTGAATTTTTTCATTCATTTCACCATCTGGTATTATTTTAGTCAGTTATTTATTTCACTGCTCTGACTAACGGATGCAAACATCACAATTGTAGGAAAAGTTTATTTGAGGGTTCATGATTTCAGCGGTAGAAGTATGGCTCCATTCCTCAGGGCTCAAGGTGAGGCGAGACACCATGGTGGTGGAAGATTGTGGCATAGGGAAACAGCTCACATGGTGATCGGAAAGCAGAGAGAGAGATTACTTTCCAGATACAGGTATTAAACAATTCTGTAGACAAGCTCCATACATAGGTAGGCAGTTTTTTGCTTTTTTAAATTGGATAGCATTATGCTTTTTATTCATATTAATAAAACATTCTAAAGTTTACAGTAAATTATTTAAATATTTAATTTATCCCAAAGCAAATTAATATACAGACTGTTGGGTGACAATGAGAAAAATAACTAACATATTTGTAATCTACTGATTATATAATTACTCCAGTGTTCATCTCCCTGAGGATATTTTCAAATTGTATCAGAATTTGGCTTTTCCAGGTCTTGGGACAATACCTTCTCTCTCTCTCTCTCTCTCTCTCTCTCTCTCTCTCTCTCTCTTTCTCTCTCTCTCTCTCTCTCTCTGTGTGTGTGTGTGTGTGTGTGTGTGTGTAAAATATTTCAGTGAACAAATGAACAAAGGGAGGAGGAAAGATCATTTCATGCAACCAGAAGATATAAGTATGCTTCTTACAATTAGCTATCTATAGGGTTATGAGAAAATACAATTTTAAGTGAAGGTGAAAGATTTTATAAACCAGAAAAAAGGAGTTTACAGATGAAATATATTGAAAGTATTAATATTTATGTAATGGGATACTATAAAATATAGTTACTTATTCACTTAGTTAATAAAATTTTAATCATGTATGTTCTCAAATGATATAACTATGATTTTAAGGATAGACATGTATGTAGGTTAAAATTTTCTCTCTTTGAATACATACATCCAATTGTTCAAATATGTATCTAGGTAACATAGGCACCAGTAGTTTTTACATAATTATACAATCGATATTCAACATTTAATATGTAATCAAATGTTCCACAATAGCTTTGGGTCCTATGTAAACTGCTCAGGGTAGCTTTTGTTGCTGCTGTTGCTGATGATGATGGTAATGATATTCACTTGTGTTGATTAAAAACAATTCCACTCCTAGTACATTTACTGTACTCATCAAGATACAAAAGCCTCAAAATAACTGCACAGGGTCATGTTGCACACTGTTCATCATGATTAGATCAACTGTGAACTCTGTGCCAGTCTTGGCATTTGAATCTACTTCTACAGTGGTTGCTATGGTAAGTAATTATGAATATTCTTCTTCATACTTAAATGAAAAGGAATTTAAATAATGTGAAGCAGTACATAAAAATGGTCATAGACATGAAAGCTAACATTAAAGTTCTGGGGTATAAATGATTTGAATAGGCATTGATTCATTAGGTTATTTTAACCCAAACTCTTTCCTACAGCTTAAAGAAGAATCAGCACATGTTCAGGTCACCTATTCACATAAAATATGATGACAAAAGAAGTGATAAAAGAAAACAGATACATAGCTACTCTTCAAAACCTCAAAGAGTGTATCTCAATAACAGAATATTGAGATGAGATAATGAAACTACAGAGGACTGAAATCCCAGGACCACAACATAAGACTATATAATCCTCAAACTTTCTTCAGATAGCAAGTATCACCTTTAATACTCTTTTCAAGGTGGATTTGCAACCCTCATTCACCAGCCACTATCAATCCAGGACCATAATGAAGCTTTCAGATTGCCACTGTTAAAATCTGTCTCAGTTGGCTGCATGACACCAATTATTTAGACATGGGGCAAGGCCATCTTCCACAATGGAAATAATTTTCTATTACTAGGGTCCAATAAAAATAGGTGTAGAGAAATGAATGACAGATCATCAGCAGACAGTATAGGACATGTGAAAGAGGGATTACTTTTTAATTATGCCGGCTGAAATATTCAAAATTGTTTTCTTTTATATCAGCATTTCCTTAATACCTTCTTTATTATTATTATATTCCATTCAATAACAAATCCAAGCTTATGTACTCACATAGTAGATATATGCCTAACGTTTCAAGGAAATGAATTCAGTGCCTTTGGGAACTTGACCTGTAATGTACATGTTACTGAAGTGTCAGAAAACAGGGGGTTGTGATACCTATAGGAAACTGAAAAGTGTATAGTTAGCCTAAAGTACTTCAGATTCAACTTATTTTGAATCAATTAGTGGGCAAATGAAGCACATTTAGAGTCAAGATTGTAGCTATCAGTTTTGGCAGGTCTGGTAAATCATGTGGTTAATTGTATACTGGCCCTGTTTTCTGTGCTGTCCTCCCCTTTTTGATGATTGGGCTAAAATATCTCGTCAATTCTTCCAAAAGATTATAACGTTATTGTGAAACCTCTTATACAACTTTTTTTTCATCATATCACTTAGTAGGTGACATTACAGAACACTTGTGTTTCCTTTGCTTATGTTTAATCTTCCCCACTAAAACGTAAGCTTTGTGAGCACAAGGACTTTGTTTTGTTTCTGCTCTGGAAAAAAAAATAGAACAGTGCTCATGTTAGGAACTCATCGATTAAATGAATAAATAGATTAACATTTTTTTTAACATGCAGGGATATTAGCTACATTATTAAAACTGCAAAGTACAAATTAAAGAACACACATGGTTTCAATTTTTATTGTTTTGTTTAGTTTTTATTTTTAAAGACTGCATTTTGATTCATTGTACACAAATGGGATACTACTTTTCGCTTCTATGGTTGTGTACAATGTAGATTCATACCATTTGTGTAATCATACATGTACACAGGGTAATTATGTCTGTCTCATTCCATCATCTTTCATACCATGCCCTGTCCTCCCTCTCATTTCCCTCTACATAATCTAAAGTTTCTAAATTCTTCTCTCACCCCCACCCCACCGCCCCCATTATGTGTCATCATGGTTTCAATTTTAAATGGCATTTTATCAAGTTTCTGAATATAGCTCATCCTCAAGAGAAAAAGTACCTAGAAGAAAATGTTTGAAGCATATCCCCTAATACTTTTTAAGGGGATGTCCTTACTATTACCTAACACTAATATCTGAAGAACTAATTTTCACTGTTAATGCTGTATGACATAATAGAGAACATTATCAGTGAATATGAAGAATTTATTCACAAGTAAACCTAAAGGACTTATAGTCTGAGATGCATGCTATGGAAAGCCACAAGTATGTCTAAAGAGCAGAGTGTAAGGATAGTTTTTATTAGAAAAAAGGGAGAAATCCACATAAGACACTTGCATGTAGAGTTTCCTGCTGTTGGAGACATGAGGCAGGAATTGGCATCAGCTCATTGGTGAAAGTGCCCCTGCTGGGAGAGCACTTTGTATAAATTGTTGCAGTTTTAAATAATGTTAAAGGTAAACTCTGCTAATAGTTATGTTTAATGTGCATATGTCCAAAATGTGGATGCATGGGATGCATGTAGAATGGGAAGGAACTTCTGTGGAGTATTGTCTAGACAGTATTTGAGTCAGAGCTATCTCAGACAAGTATGAGGACTCCCCCTTCATAACTCACCACCTCTAATTTTGTCTGGCTCAGAGAAGAAAAACTTTGTCTTTGTAGCAGCAACTTTCACCGCACTAAAATGAAGTAGAAAGGAAACAGAAGACATAGATCCTTTGTTAAACTACTTTAAAGCATAAATTGAGATTAATCATAGTGATAAAACAAGTACCTAAGATAATATAAATTTGTTTTTGAACAGAAGTGATATTAAGGTATATTGCTTGAATTAGTGGTTATGGACTGTTATGATACTTCAAAAGATGTCAAAGAAAGGATTTGAACAAAATAGATTGAAAGAGATACAAGATAAATTCCAAATTTAGTATGATTCTCAAATGACAAGAGTCACTAATAGCACGTTAATTTCTACCTAGGTAGCAATAGTCTTTCCACTCATTAAATTTCATACTGAAATTTCTTTACCTCCTCTTCTCTTTTTCATCCTTTTCTCTCTTCCTCCCTCCTTTTCTTCCTTTCCTTTCTTTTTTCTTCCTTCCTTCTTCCCTTCCTTCTATCTTTTCTCTCAAAATTCCTATTTCCTGAACACATGTGCATGCTTCTCCTGCTGTTACCCAAGAAGTCATTTCAGGTAGACGTCCTGGTTTAGGGCATGTGTTTGAGTAGCAGGACAGTGACTGAGTTCACGTTCACATTTAATTTAGGGTGAAATATTTAAAAGCCTATTATCACAAAACTAATTTACATTCCTGAGATAGTCTAGCTTCATAAGGAACAAAATATTGATCTGCTTTCCTGGATATATGCATTTATCATTTAATTGAATCCACATTATGAAGGGCAAATGAAAAAGAACCATTTATCAACTCCTTCAAATTTCAACAGTATTCTCAAAAGTTTTCTTCAAATTTTTCATTAGAACTTTATGGTTATACATAGTAGTTGGGTTCCTCCTAACAAACTCATACATACATGGAAGTAAGTTTCATTTCAAAAGTTTTTACCCCACATAATTCTTTCTGTATTTTAAACTTACACATTATTTCCAGTTGCTTACAAAGTAAGACATATTCTAGCAATTTTTACATTTCAAAATTTCCTTTCAATATTTCACTTTATTTATATATAGAATTATAATTTCACTATTTCTTATTTATTGAATATTGTTTTAACATAGTTGAATGGACAGATAAGTGGACTCTTCAATAGTTGTTGACAAATGTATTTCCCTACCAACCCAAAGAATAATCAATATATAAAACATTTCTATCATCTCAAAAATACCTTGGTTCTTGTTTCTGATCAATTCTCTCTTGAACCCCAAACACAACTGTCTGGATTTCCACCATGATAAAGTTTGCCTAATCTTAAATTTTATGAATTGAATCACACTGAATGTACATGTTTCTTGTCCAGTTTCTTTTACTCAAACATTTGAGATTCATTCAGTTTGTTGAGAAGAAAAGCAATTAATTTATTCTTATTTGATGGCAACTTTAACATTCTATGATTATTACATTCTATGGTGTTTAAACATTCTGCTACCAATGGACATTCAGATTGCTTCCAGTTGTAATGGCTATTACAAAGTTGTAATATGAAAACATCATGCAGGTCATTTATATACAAAAATTTTTATTTCTTTTGGAAAAACTAGTAGGGATGTTCTTGATTTAATAGACGTTGCATTTTTTAATTGAAATGCAAAACAAAAAACTCTATTAACAGGTTTAGGTGGTTATGGAATTTTACACTGCCACCTGGTATATATTAGATTTCCAGTTGTTCCCCATTCTGCACAACATGTCTTTTGTCATTGTCTTAAGTTTTATAACATAAGCCCTTCAATGAGTGTGAGTGAAGTAGTGTCAATTTTGATTTGAGTTTACATTTTAACAATGCTAATAATGCTGAGACTAATTTCATTATTTTATTAATCAGTCTATATCTCCTTTTGTAAAGTATTTGCACAAGTCTTATCCATTTTCTTTTTCACACTTGGGTACATATTTTATGTTTGTTTAAAATATTTTGTTATGAAATTTTCTTATATATTCTATATACAATTTATTTTTCAGGTAGACATATTGTTGATAAATTCTTAATCCAACCTAATGTCAGAATGTTATTTTTTGATGAGCAGAAGTTTTTATTTTATATGATTACTGTTTTCTCATGTTTTCTATAAGAAAACTTTGCTTATGAGAAACTGCATATATTGACTTCTATTTTCAGGTTTAGGGTCCAACTTATGAATATGAATATTTATGAATATTTATGAATATTTATGTTTAATGTTAGCTAGAGATTGATGATCATTTTACCTACTATATAACTATTTAAATGCTTTAGAAGCATTTCTTGAAGAGTATTTTTCCCTAGTAAACAGATTGGCCATGTTTGTAGAAAATCAACCATATGTCTATTTCTGACTTTTCTGTTATGTTTGATTAATTGATTTATTTATCCTCACATTGACAAAAAATTACATCAATTTCTTTACAGAAAATTTCCATAAATATTCTACAACAAATCTAAAGTCTGCATAAGTCATCAGCTTTTTTATTTTTAAGATTATTTTATCTACTCTTGGTCTTTGAATTTCATAATAATTTTAAATTAACTTCTATTTATTTTTTTAATATTTATTTATTTATTTGGTATTGGGGATTGAACCCAGGGACACTTAACCACTGAGTCATAGTCCCAGCCTTTTTTTTTGTTTTGTTTTGTTTTTTGAGTCAGGGTATTACTAATTTGGTTTCACTAACTTGCTAAGGCTAGCTTTGAACTTGCAGTCCTCCTGCCTCAGACTCCCAAGTCTCTGAGATTCAAGCATATGCCACCACATGCAGTTTAAATTAACTTTATTTTATGGTAACAACATGCATGATTATATTAATTGGAATTATAGTGAGCCTCTAGTCAACCTTGAGACCACTGCCTCTTCACTGAGATTTTAAAACCAGTATCAGATTTTTTACAGATTTTTGTCTATTTAGAACCTCTTTAATTCTCTCAGTGAAGATTTGTAGATTTCATTTTATAGGTCTTGCTCACTTTTCATTTAATGCTTCACTAAAAACTTTGTTTTTCATGTTATTTGAATTTTTAAATTTTGTTTTCCAATTTTTCTTTGTAGCATAAAAATTGTTATTTTTGGTGTATATGTAAACTTATTGGATTTAAGTTTTAATTTTAATATGTGTTTGCACCCTAGATGCTTTTGAATTCTGTTTACACAATCATATTGTTTACACAGGGACACAAATTACTATATATTTTTCAATAGTTTTACATGCATGATTAAACTAATAAATTGTCTTTTTCTTTTCTAATATAGACATTTAAATGTTAAAAATTTCTTTAAGTAAAATATATTTGCTTGCATCCCATAAAATTTTATATATATTTATTTTATTTTATTCAAATATTTTTATCTTTACTTGCCATTCTCTTTTAATAAGTGCATTATTTGGAGTTAGCTACTTCAGTTCCTTAGTATGGATATCACCTATGTGTTTTTGTTATTTATTTCTAACAATAATTTTTGGTCAAAGTACATGCTCTGTATGATTTCAGATATATGAAATGTGTTGAGATCTTTTTTCTGGCCTATCCTGGTAAACTTATCTCTTGTACTTGAAAATAATGTGTATTATATGTTTTTGGATGTAATGATCTATAAATATCAGCTTAATTTGACTGATAAGGTTCTTCTACTTATTCTGTCCATCAGTGAAGAGAAGATATTAAAATCTCTATTTTTTGAGTTTTCATTCTTTTTCTAGTCATGCCTGCTGTGTTTTACATGTATTTCAAAGTCCTATAATTGATAAATAGATATAGGGTTTCTTCTCAAACAATGGTCTGTTTTGTTATTAAAAACCACCCTACTTATCTCTGATAATACTCTTTATCTTAATACTTTGGCTTACATGAATGGATTCATCACTGACTTTCTTATGATTATCTTTTGTATGATGTCTCAATGTCCTTTCTTTTCAAATTTTAATTACTAAAAATGATTAATTTGATTATTTGGGAATACACTGTTTTAAAACACTGAATTCTGACTGTCAGTTATATTTATACCCCTCACTATTACTAGAAGGTCCTTAAAAGTAGAGAGTATACTTCTATCACTTTTGAATCACAAGTGTTCAGCACAGCAATTGAGAAGCTACAGGCCTTACAGTGTTACATACTGAAAAAATACATGATTAGAGAGAAGGAAGAATTTTTTTTTCTAATTCTAAACATATTATGACATTATACTCAACTCATCCCACGAATAGGCTTCAAATCTCATTAGCTATTTACTAAGAGAAAATACCTATCACATTCTTCAAGCTTACACTAAGAAGCACTTAAAATTTTTTATCACATCACTTATTGACTTCATGTTTCATCTTTAATTTTTTTAATCAGATGTGACTTTTCAATTAGATCTGGAAGATTTTATTTTACACAATTTATTGATTATGAAGATTATAAGTAACAAGGATGTCTTAGACAAAACAAATACCTGTAGCAAAAGTTGGCAGAATACAAAGATACTATAGGACAATTCATGAAAGCATAACATTGTAGAGTCTAGTCAGTGAGAGAGCATAAACAGTATCCCACCTAAAATATTTCCATTCATTAATATTATATTATTAATATAGTTAATTATTTACATAATATATAGCAAAGTATATATTATATAAATATATAATAGTTTGCTAAGAGTTAAATATATATAGTTTGCTAAAAGTTCTGGTCATACACAACATTTTTTCTTTATGTCCTATAATTTTTATATAAGACAGATATTTTGAAATAAACCAAGCAAATGCTGATAATACCAAAAGAATGCTAAATATCTTCAAATATTTGAAGATTGTATTTCTTTTGAATTGTTACAATTCAGAATTTTAAATGGACAAATACATGTAAATCAAGGTAAATTTTGAGACAATATTAAAAAGAAGTCAGTATCATCTAGAACTGCTCAAGAATGGAACGTAAACTCCCCTGCATGAAAAATTTTCTATCAATACAGATGGGGCAAGGCAAACTCTTCTACATACTTACCCACAATGCTGGAGAAGCTTTACTTGAAATGTGAATTCTTGAATCCTCTAAAGTCTTTGAAGATATTTTATTCTGTTTCAAAATGATGGATGAACTTTTTGAAAAAAAGACGTGAATATTGACTCTAAAATGTTAAATAACATTTGTAAAAAAATGCACAAATATTCAACATCTCATTTTTTAAAAATCACATAAATGAGGTTCTTACAGCACTTATTCATATCTAAATTTTCTCCAACTGGACAAAATTGAATTATTTATATAACTACATGCACAGTAGCAAACACTTCAGGCACATGATTTTTGTGTTATCACATTTCTTGAAGTAGCAACACTGTCTTTACTTTTCAGACAAAAAATAAAAAATAAATATGAGATGATGGTCTTAAATGTCATGATTTATAATCAAACCTCACCTTCAAGCCTTAAAAAAAGTGAGCAGAATGACAAGTATGACATGATCACATTCATATGTAGTGTCTAAAAACGTTGAAATAAGAGGTAGAGAGTAGAGTGGCACTTACCAGGGCTAGTGTAACTGGGTCAGAAAGGATGAGAGAGTGTTGGGGAAAGAATACATAATTTCAGCAAGACTGAAGGAACAAGTTTAAAAACTGGATTGCACCAAATAGTGACTATAGTTAATAATATAGTAATTATATCCTTGAAAAAAGGTGAGAATGGATCTAAACTATTTTCAACACAAAGTAAATGTGTGAGGTAATTGTTATGTTAAGTAACTAGATTTACTCATTTCATAATGTATAAATATTTCAAAACATCATATTGTGCAGTTAAAATATATACAATTTAATCTGTCAATTAAAAAAAGAATGCGAGTTTAGCGTTAGTGCCAATGAGTAAATTGCCTCCTGTTCTGAACTGTAAACAATTTCAGTGTTTTGATATTAACTTGGCCTCAGTGTGAAATACAGGACTCGGAATTATCAAAATGCTTAGTTATTATAAAATGCTCTACAAATAGATTCAGTAGAATATTTACAAAACAAAAGCAAAAAAACAGAATTAAATCTTTATGCATGCACATTAGCAGACATTATTACTTGCAATAGAATTTTGCTATTCTAACAATGCAGCCATAAATAAGTAGGAATTCAAACTGAAAAATGAAATACTATATTTTCTTGGACAAACTAAAATATCTATAGATATGTTATTCCAATCCTCAGAAAAAATTACCAAAGAAATTGATTTAATGTTCTATCTCTTTTAGATAGTTAGGAACAAATTCCATTAAAAAAATAAAAAACAAGAGAGAATGTATTGTTGATATTAGTGATAATTTGAAGGTCATAATAATCTCTGAAGGTCAATTTGTTGAACCACAGTTCAGTGCTTTTGCTGTATGCTGGGATGAACTGGATATTTTGCTGCAGCCTATTTCAATCAGGAGTTAACTTGTGAATAATCAAGAAATACTTCACAAATACTTCTAAGTTCCACTTTCCTAATCCAAAGGTGTGATAGGGTGCAGTCAACCATGGTGATTCAACTTGGAGTGGTTATTATCAGATAGAAAACATGATGGTTGGCTGAAAGGTGCTGGAACCTTAAAGGCATCAAATGTTCTACCAAATACAATATGCACTTTTCCATTTGTGTGTTTTCTCAGAACGCATAATTTATACTCCACGGTTGAGCCTCTGGTGTCAAAGTCACATGAACACACTCAGAAAATAAAAAAGAGTAGATATTTCCCATATTTTGTATCATTGCTATATAATCACATAATCAGTCATGCATTATATTTTTGGCTTTTTTTCCCTCCTTATGGAAACTGTCTACAGACTTCCCTGACAGAGTATAAAGCTGTATTAAGCTGACTGCCTGGCATTTCTGCCTCAGGGATCCAGGGCCATTTATGAACAATGAAACTAATACAATTTGGCAGAGAAATGGGATCACAAAATTAAAGATTTGTTAAAAAATAAAAAATAAAAGATTAGGAGTTAACACAATGTTGCTGTTGAGGTCCTGTATTTACATATTAAAGAGGTTCTGTTCTTTTGTCTTTCCTTGGAGACAGTGAGCATTTTATGATCACTTAACAGTTATATAAAAGAACTCAGTGGGCTCAGAGATCCACTCAAGCCTTTCTAGTTTATTCTTGGAGTTCAGATGGCATTTCTGCTGTGAAACAGCCACCCTGAATAAACTGGAAGGATATTCTGGGTATTAACATGTAAATGAGAGAATCAAGCATAACTGTCTGATATGGTAATTCTTCCCAGACTACTTTTCTATGCAGGCTATCTGTGAGGGACTAAAACATTCACAACTGAGTTGATTGTCAACAATATGAGATTATAATATTTCATGCTAATGTATAGAACTAAACTTTAAAAATTTCCAGTTTATTTTTCTCTGTATTTTGTGTGCAGACTGTTAAAATAGTCTGATGGTCATATCATATTAAATGATGCAAAGATCAAGACAGGTTATGCCCTTAAGCAAGAGGAAAGTAGACCTTTGTTACAAAATGGGCTGCAAATTTCCTTTAAGAGGCTAGGGAAAGAGCTGATAGTTGACTATCAACAAAGCCTTTCTGATCTCTTGCATTTCAAATCAGAACAAGCTCACAGGGAGAACTACTCCTTCCATTCATCAGTGTAGTCAGCATCTTTCAGAATGCCTAGGACTTTATTCCTGAAGAATTTTAAAGGTATACTATGAGCATTTGAGAAAATGAAAAAAAAATACATAAAATGTGGTCCACTTATAAGCCATTTGCTTTGCCAGATAATTAATTTATGGATTATAAAGGCATTGTTACTGAAAGGTCAATCCTTGTCCTGATCTAATCCTGTAATGAGGACTTGGTTTTGAGAAAAAGAAAAAACGTTTTAATGCTTTGCTAGCAACTGAGAAACACAGGGGACCCCTGTCTCAGAGTTTGTAAATCTGCCCATTAGGGTGTGGTGGTGTGTGCCCAAGAACAGATAGGTGTCTAAGATGGGGAAAAAAGGTAATTCCGTTCCCCCCAAGATTGGTAGGTTGGTGCGGGATATTAGGGAGGAGAAGGGAGAAAGAAAAAGAAATAATCCCCTATAAAAATAAGTCCCAGCAGCAGAGTAGTAAGGGGTATCTTCAAAGCATGAAATGAACCATTATTACAGTATGGTCTATATTTTCTCCAATGACACCAATTCTTTGTCTTTCCAATTATGACTTTGACAGTGATAATATGTAATCCCCACTCACCCCTACTAATTTGGTTTCCAGTTTAAAGCACACACAGGAAAATATACATTTTTTATGTTGAAATAATGATTCTCATTCATTTCTAAGCTAGGTTTGCCCTTAGGGCTTCAACATCACAAATTTGTCAGAATAACAAAGAGCATTAAAAAAAAAAAAGCATAGGAAAGGGATTATAAAGAGGTGAAGGAAAAAGGTGAGAAAAAGAGATAGAATTAGGTTAAAGAAAGAACATGTTAAACACTGGGAAAAAATCATCTCTTGTATTAATGAGATAGGAAAGGATAGGCAGTGGAGAATAGGGAAAGGACAGTAAAGGTTGATAAGAAGGCAAGCAGGAGATGTTACAAAACAGTTCCTGTTTCTCAAAGGGCTGAGTTTCCAAGTCTAGGGAGAACAACTGCATAGTCCTGCCCATGCCCCTGTTTGGGGCAATTGAAATATCAAGAACAAATCAGGAGGAGCTTATGGACTTCTTCTTATGTGATTTTAGAAGAAGGAATGCTGGAAGACTTAAATATCACTCTTTCCTCTGCAGGCACAGGGGACCTGGAGTTTTGGATCTTTTTCTGTTCATTTAAATAAAATTCCTGCATGCTTGCTTACCTCTGCAGCATTCATGGTGTTCGTTCTTCAAGTCTGTGGACCAGGAACCCCATTCTGATTCCTCCTGGTAACATTAATATGTCTATTGTGTTAATTATTCTGAAAGCAACACTTGTGTTTAACTCTTCTGGCCATACCTGAGTGCATTCTCTATGGTGGTCCTAATCTACACAAATTCCCCTGCCCTCACTTCCCTACCCCAGGTATAAGCAGAAGACAGGTCTCCATCTCCACTAGGCCTCCCTCCCACAGGTTTGTTCTGAGTAAACCTGTGTTATTTTTTAGCTGCCTCAAGTTTCTCTTTATTTCCTTCATTTGATTCTTTCCTTACAAAAGAATATTTATAAAATCCTACTTTACCATCAGTAGACCATTTATTTTAATTAGGATGTAAATGCATTCCCAAAATATACTAGACTTTGTTACTGAAACCTTGGTCCTTGTCCCCAATGCCAATCTAGTAACAAGGACACAGTTTTGAGAAAAAGAAACAAAAAAAAGTATTGTTTGCTAGCAAAGGAGAAACACAGGGATTCCTGCTCTGGAGGCTGTGATTCTGCCCATCAGCAGGAACAGGGGGCTTTTAAAGAGGGGAATTCAAAAGCTATATTTCACTTGAATTGTAATTTACTTGTTAATTTGTGAGATGGTCATTATGAGATCTTCTGGTACCATCCCCAGTGTCTGGATTACTTTGTTCCTTTAATGGATGTGTTTTCAAGGACAAATAAATCTGCCTAAAATGGGAAAGAAAGGTAATCCTGAGATTAGGGATGGGGAGAGATTAGGGAGGAGCAAGAAGAGTGAAAGAAACATGTCCATTTTAAAAATCAGTTGCAGTGGTAGAGTAACAAGGGTTATAAATCAAAGCATAAAGTGGACCACCACAACTTTATGTTACAACTTTAGATCCAACCAAATAATCAACTAATTACTAAAATCAAAGTATATAATAAGAATATATCTTACTTGTTTTATGGCAACGCCCAAAGCTCCTGCAGATATATAAACATATATTAGAGCATTACACTTAGGAACCTTTGAGTAACTTTTGTGAGAAATACACTATGTGAGCAGTTCAGAAACTGTACTATACATAGGAATAAACAGTGTTTAGCTCCCACCATAGTGATATAGGGTGTGGTCCGGGCATTAGGACTTTTAAAACTACCTATGCAACTTTTGAAACTACTTATTGCTGACTTTCCTAAGATCCTATTCATTGCACATTCATAGAGTGTTAATCAAGCTAATCAAACTTTCCAATAATTAAGAATCCTTATATTACCACTGATTTTTTTTTCTTTTTTGTTTCAGCATCTCTGCTGTTTGTTCTCAAATTTTATATTTGCTTTCAATACTTCCCTCTGCTACTAGATAAGTAAGCCCCAGTGGTGACACAGGAAAAACAGTGGAGGTCAGCATTACAGAAGCAGGTACCATTATTGTTTCTCTTCAGGCAGAAAATAATGATCTGCAAGATTGATATAAATGAACAAATGAAACAAGCCAAAGTTATTCTTTCTAATTGGCTAAATCTGTATTTTAGAGCTCTTCATCAAAATCATTGCATTTTACATTAACACACACACACAACCTATTGTTTAGCATAATATTAGTAGAGAAAAGTTCTACCAACCATATAACTATCTTGAATTAAGTACAGCTTTTGTATAACAAAGGATACAAATCGAATCATTATTGGGATTGTGCAATCACAAAAATCAGGTTATAAATAAAGTTATCAGTTAATTTATTTATATATTTTTTCAAATATATTATATACAATCTATATACACATATATTCATTCCAGAACATAGATATGGAGATATATCTATCTCCTGCAACCAATGCATGAAAACAGGAAATAAAGCAATTTTGGCTAGATATTTAGAGAGAGGAAACTAGAGTCTCAGGTTATCAGGTAAATTTAATATTTTTTAATTTATAAAGTTTTATTTTACATTGTATCAGCACTTGCAATATACCGATTGCCTTAAAACTTTTCCCAATTCTGCTATAAATTCCCTCAAATACATTTCAATTCATCTTCAAAAGGTATTTTATCCTCTAACTTTTAAAAAGAACATGAAATAGATTCTATTGCAGTCTGGCCTTCCTAAGTTTAGCCTTCTTCTTCTATTAAATGATTAAAAATAATTTGAAATAACAAAAAGGCATCAAGTAATTCATCTTTTGAACATGTCAAGGTTCTTTAAAGCTAAATTGCTTTTAGTAATCGTCAGTTTCAATTACAAATTAGCTTTGATTTGTTGTTGTTCTTGTCTGTGGCATTTGACTGGAATGCATAACTGTGGTCTATAAATTCTAGTCTCGACCCTACTTCTGGCAATTCATTAGGAATCATCTTTGAAAGACATAAGACAACATAAAAAGAAATAAGAACAATTCTTCCATGTAAAGTATCCTTAATTAGAAAAGCCAAGTTCAAAAACAAATTACCTTTTTCATATTTTAATTTTAACTGAAAAGTGATTAAAATTAAAATGTATTCAAATTTTTGTGCTTTTTGTGGCTAAGGTAGGGCTCCTTTAAAAATTGTAGGAAAATTAAAGTTGCTTTCATGACTAACAAGTGTTTAGAAACTCATGCTTTAAATTATTTTGCTATATAAACTCTCTCCATTTGACCTCTTCATGCTCCCATAGAAATAGGATAAATGGGGCTAACCTTGCAATAGAAACAAACTTTCCCTGACAAAAAGTACTTGCTCTGTGAAGCTCACAGTATTTCTATTTCTCCTTACTTGTTATGTCATTACCCTCACAGTTTGTATGCAGTAATATAAGTCTATACTAGATCAGGTACTTCTGTATATTGTTGACACAAGAAAGCTTAAATCAGGTCATCATCAGTGATTCCTACATGCCCACATCTAACATACAACAAAACCACTTTTCTTGTCAGCTGGGCTTCAGAGATTTTTAGGATATTCAACTTGAACAGTAACATTCACTCTTCTACAGTAAATTGTTCTCACATTTAGTTCTTAGATTTGCTTGTACATGTAAGTACCTTTATTCTGAAAGCTTACATTCTAGTGCTTCATTCTCAAATGCCTCTGTAGCATCTTATCTTCGCCTTCTCACTGTCCTATTGCAAGTTTTAGGTTATTTCAAATCATTGAATAACTACTTTCTCCAATCCTCATTTCTATTGCATTATCCTTTTTAGTTATCTTTATATAGGTCTTAAATATCAGGGGGTTTATCTAAACAGCAAGAACTATATATATCTATATATACATATATATGTATTAGAAAAAGCTTTATTTATTTATTTATTTATTTATTTTTTAGTTGTTGATGGACCTTTATTTATTATTTATATGTGGTGCTGAGAATTGAACCCAGTGCCTCACACATGCTAGGCAAGTGCTCTATATATGTGTATATGTATGTGTATGTGTATACACATACATATACACATATATACCCCTTTAGCTATTGTCCTTCAAATTCAGGGCTGTTAGAATCTACCTTCCCAGTTCCTACATTTAGGGCACTGAGCTGTGATAAATCATCTAATAGGTACACTGTTGCCACTATAGATTTCATGATCTCCAGGTTTACTCAAGTGAGTTTTCTGCACTGTGTCCATCCTTTGAAGAGTTGTGTCATCTCTCTCATTCTTGAGAAAAGTCACTAGATTAGAGTAACCGAAGAATTACCATACATTCTCTTTTCTGTAATTCCAAGGTATATACATGTCTTACCCTAGGATGGATGGATCCACAAGTTTTCCAAACTTAATGTCTCTCATCAAGCCTTCAGTTTCTTTTCAGACACCATCAATGTAAATACATGAAAACGTTGCTCCTGACAATATTTGAATATAATTTTTTCTTGCTGTATCCTAAGTATTTTGATATGATTCAATTTAATTCTCACAAAATTTCCCATAAGATGGGTACTATTGTTAACATTTCACACTTAAAGGCAGATGTCAACTCAATTAAGTAATCATTCCAAGTTCATATGAACAAACTGGGCATGATAAAATGCATCTAATATCATACATGTGTTTGACAACAAGAGTTTTGAATTTTAAGAGTTAAAATCTTTCAACCTCCTAAACTCACACTTACAAAAGCTTGAAAATTTCAAGACTGTGATTTATTTATATCTATGATATAATTGAAATATTACTTTTACCTATGGTCTTTACTCAATATTAATGTATGCATTCTGAAGTGGGATTTCCCTCTTTGAAATACTGATAATCAACTGCCTCTACCATTTTTTGAGTAGCTCATGATTTCTCACTGACATACAACACTAAGTCTCATGGTCTTATTAATTAACTCTTTCATAAATATATAAATGTGTAGGTTTTCCAGTCTGTTCCACCTATCAACTTATATATTCTTAAATTGATAAACTGCCATTATAATTATTAGGCCTTTATAATATTTACTCAAATGTGAAAGAATACTTCCCTAATATGACCATCCTTCTTCAAAATTTCACAGCAATTACACATTAAAAAGTAATTATTGCATTGAAACTTGTTCAGGTCATGTGGGACATCTTCCAGCACTAGAGATGGGGAAGAATATTATTTTATTCTAAATTTAGAACCTATAAAAATCTCATGGATTTCAAGATTCAAATTAAACTTTAATCATCAAAGATTCAAGTTTAATTTATTCTTATTAAATCACAGAATTTTAGATATGGAAGGACTTTTAAAGATCATCTGGTTGAAGTCATTTCTTTTATCTGAGAAAACTGAAACTCAGAGAGGTAAAGTAATTTGCAGAACACCACGTATTAAGTGGAAGAGCATGTACTAACATTAAATCTATTAAGGAAGTAAAATAGAAAAGATTCTACTTCTAATTCTCATGTTATTGAACCTAGCATTTATTCTTCCTGATTCTAGAATTCATTAACTAAAGAGTTAATGATAATTCAATGTATAATCACAAGATGACATTGGTTAGCTAATGAATATAATTCAGAAACACAATTAAAATCGCTTACTATGTACTTAAGTATTTGTATTTGAATACTATGAGTTAAATCTCAGAAGGGAAAATAACAATTCTATTTCTAGCAAGGAAGACTTTTTCTAGAGCAATATTCTCAATCAATAGAAGATTTAAGTAAGCAGACACCATATATAAAAATGTGAGAGAGCTAAAAAAAGTGAACTTGTAGATCTTTTGTTTTAAAAAGAAGGAAAGGGGGTCAGAGAGTTGAGCCAAAATCTTCAGCCATACTTCTCAGCACCTACTGAGTCCAAAGGAGGGGTTAGTTGAGAGGCTCAAAGGCAAAGCAGGCCAAAACAGTGGTGCACACCTGTAATCCCAGTGGCTCAGGAAGCTGAGGCAGGAGGACCAGAGGTTTGAAGCCAGCCTCAGCAAATTAGTGAGGCTGTAAGCAACCTAGTGAGATGCTGTCTCAAAATAAAAAGGTCTGGAAAGTGGCTCAGTGGTTAAACACCCTTGGGTTCCTGGGTTCAATCCCCAGTACTAAAAAAAAAAAAAAAAAAAAAGGAAAGCAAAACACTAAGTGCTGCTCAAAAGCTTCAGTCAAGAGTAGACTTCCTGCTGGCTTCTCAGTGGAACAGAAGACATACTTTTGTATATGTGATTTCATGTAAAAGAGAAACACTGACATTGTTCAGGATTCCACACATAATCCTGACATGCTTTATTTTATAAGCAAGAATAAAATAAAGTTGTACAACTCCCTTCAAAGACAGCCCAGCTTCAAACCATCTGAACACATGATCAGTTTCTATTCTACCTGTCTGGACAGAGGAGATGTAGACACTTGATGGAGGAAGGTAGCACTCATCTAGAGTCTAAAATCATCTATCCAGAATTCATGAAGACTGTAAAAACACAAATATAAAACAAGATGTTCAAAAAGAATGATTGTACAGATAATAGAGATAATGAAAATAGATTTATAGGAATTTCAGTGAAGTTAATAGATATGAATATGATTAATGCTTTAAGAAATTAAAGAATAATATGAAAAATTTCTTTTACTATGAGAAAAGCATAAAAATCCTAAAAAAGAAATTATGATAACTAAAAATAAGTGATCACTGTATCACTTAAAACAGTTAATTTTTAAAATGCTTAGTGTACTAGAAAAATTGAATAGAGTATTCAGAGTGATACATCAAGATTAAAAAAAAGGAAGAAATAACTCAAAATTACCAGTGTTTTAGTCATCCTTTTCACTGCTGTGGCTAAATGACCTGACAAGAACAATTGTAAAGAAGGAAAAGTTTATTTGGGGGCTCACAGTTTCCAAGGTCTTAGTCCACAGAAGGATGGCTCCATTCCTCAGGGCTCGAGGTGAGACAGAACATCACTGCAGAGGAGTGTGGCAAAAGGAAGCAGCTCACATGATGATCAGGAAGCAGATAGGGAGCCTTCACTCTCCAGATACAAAATATATTCCCCATAATTATGCCCCCAATGCTATGCTCCAGTCACAGCTCTCCTGCCTCCAGGTACCACTCAGTTAATCCCATGAGTGATTAATTCACCGATTAGGTTAAGGCTATAATCCAATTATTTC
>JAJEJO010001858.1:354347-404078 GCA_020662805.1 Glaucomys volans
CAGCACTATTTGTTGAAGAGGCTGTCTTTTCTCCACTGTATTTTTTTTGGCTCCTTTGTCAAGTATGAGATACCTGTATTTATTTGGGTTTGTCTCTGTGTCCTCTATTCTGTACCATTGATCTACCTGTCTATTTTGGTGCCAATACCATGCTGTTTTCATTACTATTGCTCTGTAGTATAGTTGAAGGTCTGGTATTGTGATATCCCCTGCTTCACTCTCCTTGCTAAGGATTGCTTTAGCTATTCTGGGTCTCTTATTCCTCCAAATGAATTTTGATCTACAAGCAATCAACAGATTTATGAAAAAATGTTCAACATCCCTCGTTATAAGAGAAATGCAAATCAAAACCACCTTAAGATTTCATCTTACCTCAATTAGAATGTCTTTTATTAAGAATACACGCAACAACAGGTGTTGGTGAGGATGTGGGGAAAAGGGTACACTCATACATTGCTGGTGGGAGTGCAAGTTGGTGCAGCCACTCTGGAAAGCAGTGTGGAGATTCCTTAGAAAACTTGAATGGATCCACCATTTGACCCAACTATCCCACTCCTTGGCCTATACCCAAAGGACTTAAAATCAGATTACTACAGTGATGCAGCCACATCAATGTTCATAGCTGCCCAATTCACAATAGCTAGATTGTGGAACCAACCTAGATGTCCTTCAATAGATGAATGGATAAAGAAACTGTGGTATATATACACAATGGAATATTATTCAGCCATAAAGAAGAAGAAAATTATGGCATTTGTAGGTAAATGGATGATGTTGGAGACTGTTATGCTAAGTGAGATCAGCCAATCCCCAAAATCCAAAGGCTGAATGGTCTCTCTGATAAATGAATGATGATGCATAATGCAGGGGGAAAGGGTGGCAAGAATGGAGGAAGGATAGATAGCATAGAGGGAAGGGAGGGATGGGGTCAGTGTGGGGGGGTAAGAATAATAACAGAATGTGTGACAGACACCATTGCCCTGTGTACCTATATGAATGCACAGATGGTGTGACTCTACTTTGTGTACAACCAGAGAAACAATAGCTGTACTCCATTTGTTCTCAATGAATCAATAAGCAAAATAAATAAATAAATAAATAAATAAATAACAAAATAAAATAAAATAAATAAAAACCAAGTAGCAAATTTAAACTGGAGGTAGAAGCAATAACAGAACTTTTCAATATCTGAGTGTAAAAATTATAGAATCTACTGTAAAAGGTAAATGCTTGAAATCAGCATTACTCCAGTGGAACAAAATAATACATGGATTGGAGATAGTTTAAAGAAGTAAGATTTATGCAAAAGAGGACAACAAAGAGATTTGAATTTCAGGATTAGAAAATCATATGTAATGAATAGGTATGTAGAAAAACTCTTGGGATGATAAAATGTGAGAAATTTATGATTTCAGTGACAGAGAAGGACAACAATTCTAATGATATTGATTATGTTGAGGACAGGACAAAAGTCAGTGCAGTGGTAGTAGTCTAAAATTAGAGAGTCAGTATCTGTGTTATACATGATTTAAAGAGATTATGTGCTAGAGTGTGAATCTTCAACCTCCCCAAAGCCAAAGTGTTAAAGACTTGATTCACAGTGCAGGATGCCTGGGTAGTGGTAGAACTAAACTGAAGGGTCTAATAGGAGGTTTTTAGGTCACTGGGGGATTGTTCCTAAAGGGTATTGTCAGATCCCCCACCACTACCACCATCAAACCATCTGCACTCTTCTTTGCTTCCTGGTGATAGATGAGCAGTTCTGATTCACAACATACTCTCACAATTATGTACTTGCTTCACCCTAAAACAATGGGGTGAATTGGTAATGATCTGAAACATTCAAAATTATGAGCAAAAATAAAGTTTTTCTCTTTATAATTTGAATATCTGTTGTATTTGTAAGAGTGTGGAAAACTTATACCTATGATTAAAAATAATATTTTGTGCTCAGAGACCTGATAGTGGAAGCGTATGTGAACTTACATTGGTATCCATTTTTTATGATGTACAATAAAACATTGATGGATCAAGATATGTGGGAAAATGCATAGACTTTGTATCACAGAGATCCAAGCCACATTTTTATCTGAATAAATTACTGTTTAGAAGTCTCAATTTCCATACTTACAAAATAGAGGTAATAATAAGGTGGTATAGAGTAGTTTTGGGGTCAAGCAGATCTCATTTTGAATCTTTAAATTATTATTAACCTTTGAAAATATCTTTATCTCTTTCTTTCTTCAACTTCAACTTAACACTCAGTCATAAAATTGGTCAGAGAATTTACTGAGTTGGCAAATTAAAAACAACTAATAAAATATCTGGCACATTGCAAGAACTCAATAAATGTTATTTTCCTCTTCCCTTTCAGTAATATCAAGAGAGTTAAAATAAGATGTGAAACAGTTGGCAAGATATTAGCCTTGGAAAGAGATTTCTCTTGGTGTAGAAGAATTTATTTTCATATTTTCAAAGAATAACATCTAAGGTTTCAATTGTTGCATACGAAATTACTTTCCTAATTTACCTAAAGATTTGAAAGGAGACTTCAAAGGACACACATTCCCTAAGATCAAATATTTAAATAAGGGTTATATGAAATACCAAAACCTTTGAAAATATCTCAGAGGGGAATTCCATTTCCAACAGTGTGAAAGATACCCTGAAGGGACTTCTTACTAGACAACAACTTGATCCTAGATAATTTACAGCAAATATACTTTTAAAGCGCTGTTGTAAGCAAAGGAAGTGTCCAAGGACAAATAAAAATAAAAATACAACAGTGAGGTGAAACAACACTTGGAAACTAGTCACACAGAAATCAGGTTACTTTCTGGAAGGAAAAAAAAAGCATAACCATGTCAGATTTGAAATGCGGAAACACTCCATAAGACCTACAGAACAGCTGATTCTGAAATTATCCCCTGAGACTATAAACATTGAGGAGGGTTAAGGGGAGTTCAGGTTGGTAGTTTCCCTGGGTTCTGGAAGAAGAAATCCCAAATCCTCTGAGGAGGAAAATCACCTTAATCTGGTTTCTTAAAGATGCAATAGAGAGGTTGAACACAGTCAAAAAGTTGTCCCTACTGACTGATGAAAAAGTAAAAGTTCTTCAGAGTGATAAAAAGAGGGAGAAAAATATGATAAAAATACATAATACTGAAAATTAAAAAGAAAATGTTCTGAAGATACAGCATGGATTAAAAGGTTAATGAGTGTTATGAAAACATTGATGCTAAAAGGTTAAAACATTATAATTAAATGAGCAAATACATTTTTTTTTTTTTGTACTGGGGATTGAACTCAGGGTCACTAGAATACTGAGCAACATCCCCAGCCCTACTTTTGTATTTCATTTAGAGACAGGGTCTCATGAGTTGCTTAGCACCTCACTTTTGCTGAGACTGGCTTCGAACTCATGATCCTCCTGCCTCAGCCTCCAGACCTGCTGGGATTAGAGGCATGCACCACTGTGCCCGGCTAAATGAGCAAATACTTTGAAAGAGATAATTTAATAAAATTACTTACAGAATTAAGAGGAAATATAACTTTTTCTTTAAAAATTGAAACTATGACTAGAGTTTTGTACAAAGAAGATACCAGGCCCAGATATGGGAGAATTTTAAGATCATATCAAGTAATTTATAATTACAGTCCTAAGCAAGATCATAAGCAAAATAAAATAAAAACAAAAACAAAACAAATAAATTAATAAGACCTATATTACCTTAATATCAAGCCCAAATAGGTACTATGAAGTTATGCAAAAATCTAAAACAAAATATTAGCAGCAACATATAATCTTATCTGATATATTTTAGGAAATCAATGGTGGTTACATATTATAAAATTTCATTATGAATTGATTTCATTATGAATTCATTTATGAATTATTAAAATATAATTCATTCCATCAACAGTTTATACAAGATAAACACATAATAATATTGTAAGATATGTAGAAAAAGAACACAAAATTTATGATCTATTCAAACTGCTAGAAAATTAGTGGTATACATTAAAAACATTCAGTAAGTATAATTTTCTCCAGTAATGCACCAGAAATATTTCCTTTAAATCATCACAGGGCATAGAAGACTATCGTTAACAGGTTCACTTAAAAATACACTGAAAGTGTAAAAGAGTACAAGAAAAAAAGAGCATTTGAAAGAAAATTTACATTCTTGCTATTAATCAATCACATGAATATTTATGTAAAACATCTCATATATTTCTGTAGATAAACTATAATTATTAGAATTATATAAGTATTTTCTGAGGTTGCTGATTTGGACATGAACAAGGAATTACAATTCCACTTATTAATAAAAATAAAACATTTTGAAAACTATTTAATTAGAATAACAAAGTATAAAACTATGATTAGAAGGATATAGTTTTTTAAATCCATGAGAATTTTAAAGATAAAATATGAAATATTCTGAAAAACATGTGATCAAAAAAATATGAGAAAACATCTCAAAGACAGATTTTCTTTAATATCATATATAGCATATTTACTGATCTATTAAATTAATACATTTACAGCAAAATCAGTAGGATTTTCAAAGTAAATTTACAATAACAATGCTGAGATAAGTGGATATGCATGTGGAGCAAGAATTTGAAGTATAATCTGAATATCAACCATTGAATAAAATTAATTCAATTTGAACTAAATATGTCTATGTGAAAAGATTGACATTTTTAGAAATACAGAAGAAAATCATATCTTAATGTTGGGCAAGAAGTCCTTTTATTGAAAAGAAAAAATAAATATGAACTACAAATACAAATTATTAACTAATTAAGATATTTATGTTCATATCTAGCTATCACAAACAAAGGTAAAAGACAAGCTACAGTTTATAGAAGGTGTTTTTCAACCACTCTAGCCAAAGATTTTCACTCAGAACACACCTGGGATTGTAGCAGAGCAAAGATAGCTTTAATGATATTTGAATATTGGATAATATATGTTGGTTTGTAAGTTCACTAGCTTTCATTTCATAGTTAAGCATATGTGTATATTTCTCTGTGTTTCCCATGTTTCATATGTTTTGTGTACTAAATATTTCATATTTATTGTTTTAGTTATGCCATTGTAATCCTTTCACATATTATTCCAGAATTAGATGACTTGCCCAATGCTATGGAATTTACATAAAACAAGAATAAAAAATTGAAAAAAGTATATAAATGAGATAATGATTTTAAATTTTAAGACAGTTAAATTTTAAATGTTTACATTTACGCATGTCATTGATCCTTATTTTTCACACTCAACCATTTTATTTTTCATTCTGATTTTGCATCTTGAGTTAAGTGCTGAGTTTCTCTTTACTTTCCAGTATGCCCTATTCAGCTGATGTCCAATCCTGCTGATGTCTCTGGGCTAATAGATACAACATTTGGAACATGGACAACCAAACAGAAAAAACACTGCCAGCACCAGCAGCTTGCACAATCTGTGCTTGGAAATTTAAATTGATCATAATTACTGCTCCACCTGTATTAAATAAAGCTCTTCTATGCTTAGAAGCAAAGTGGTTTCCCTAAGTATTGGTGATAGCACAGTGAGTACATGAAAAGAATTGCGGAACAACACTCTTCATTTTTAATACATAGCAATGTAGACACATCATCTTGTTGATTTCTTTAAAGATATCCAATAAATATATGTCTGTCAGCAAAAATTTCTATGGGTTTTGAAATTTTTAACTCTGTATCTTGAGCCGGTCATGGTGGGGCACATCTGTAATCCCAGTGATTCAGGAGGCTGAAGCAGGAGGATCAATAGTTTGAGCTCATCCTCAGCAACTTTGCAAGGACCTAAGCAACTTAGTGAGACTCTGTCTCAAAATACAAATAAAAAGAAGGGCTGGGGATGCAACTCAGTGGTTAAGTGTCCTTGGGTTCAATGCACATTACCAAAAAAAAAAAAAAAAAAAGAAGAAGAAGAAGAAGAAGAAGAAAAAGAGAAAAGAAAAAGAAAACAATAAAACAAAATAACTTCTGCATCCTGAGTGAGTCTAGAAGACATTTTTAATAAGTTCCTAAATTATTTCTAGAATTCATATTTAGCTAAACCATCAACATTTATTGAATAATTTATTTTTTTCCAATATTCAAGGTTCTATGTATAATAGATATGGAATCATTATCTTCCTTAATCTGAGATAGGAAATAAGCACTTTTAATTCAGGTAACTTATTTTGTTTTTCTGAGTGGAGATTCAAAGATAACTTACTGAAAGCTGTAAGAACTGCACATTCTCTATCAAATATTTAAATTCTCTATGTTTTTTATGAAAAAACTTGAATATATCAGTATCTCTTAAACAGAATCAGTGCAAATTCTCTCATAAAAATTTATGTGTTGATTAAATTATTTTTATCTAAAAAATTCAGGTGTTTGGAAATTCATAATTACATAATGTTTATCTTTCCTCTATCTTTTCTATATTTTCTGGCTTTGAAATAGGGCAGAAAATAGATAAAATTGGAACATAAGAACACAAAATGAAAACAACAAAACAAAAAGTATAATGGGTTCTATGAAAAAATGAAAACCTAGTTTTAAAACATGAGGATTGGCCATGTGTGGAGGCACATGACTGTAATCCCAGCAACTTTGGAGGCTGAGACAGGAGGAACATTGCAAGTTGGAGGCCAGCCTCAACAACTTAGGGAACCCTAGCTTAAAATAAAAAGTAGTAGTAATAAAATTTTTTTTTAAAAAGACATACATCAGAAAATAGTAAGGCAGATTGAAGACTGTGTCTCAATTCCCCTGTTCTCTAGACTCTCCAGACTTGACCATGGTAGCCATTATTTTTGTTTTTTAACCATTCTTACGCCCATTTTCCCCCTGTACTAGTCTCTATTCCTCTGTCCTAACTACTATGAACTCATCCTTCAAGACAGTGTATTTGCAACTAGATAGTAAACTTTCTTAAAAATGTCAACTGCTGGTTCATTATTTGTTCTCTGTGAATTACCTCTATACCTGACATATAATAGACACTCAAACACTATTTGAATATATTTTTTGAAAAAACAAATTATTCCTATACTAATTGGCATGGAGTTTATTATTAAAAAATAACTAGCAGATTTTGGTTGATGGTGTTTTCTTTGCAATGCTTTATAAGAGGAAGAGACCCTCTGCATATATAAGTGATAGCCCAAGATAATCTGTAGCATTCTAAGTCAAAAATAGATTAATACCTGAGTGCAGTTATGTTATTGGAATCTGTATTCATAACAAAGATCCTATACCCAAACTTTACAAGATGAGCAGATAATTTCCATTATTTATATAATTAGTTTTCACACAAAATTTATCCAGTTTTACCAAGATATATGTAGGGGGATAATTACCTTTGAAAAAAAGTAATTTTGTTGGCCATGGTGGTACATGCCTGTAATCCCAGTGGCTCAGGAGGCTGAGGCAGGAGGGTTGCAGATTCAAAATCAGTCTCAGCAACTCAGTGAGGCCATAAGCAACTTAGTAAGATCCTATCTCAAAATAATAAAAAAAAGAAAGGACTGAGAATGTGGCTAATTGTTTAAGCACCCTTGGGTTCAACCCCTGCTACAAAGAAAAGAAAAACCAAAACAAAAAAAAGGAAAGGAAACAAAAAAAGGAATTTTAAGGCTCCACAGGTGCTGCTGTGTCAGAAGTAGGCAACAAAACATAAATCAAGAAACTAGGTATTGTTAACATCGTCTATATTTCTACACTATCCATGGAATAGTTCTTAATCTCTCTTCCTCTTAAGAGAGACAACTGTCAACATTCAGATCATATGATACTTCATATCATATCAACTGTTATGGTTTAGATGTGGTGTCCCCCCAAAACTCACCTGTGAGACAGTGCAAGGAGGTTTGGAGGAGAAATGATTGGGTTATAGCCTTAACCTAATCAGTGGATTGATTCCTGGTGGGATTAACTGAGTGGTAACTGGAGGCAGGTGGGCTGTGGCTAGAGGAAGCAGTTCATTGGGGGTGTGGGTTTGGGGTATATATTTTGTATCTAGAGAGCAAAGTCTCTCTCTAGGTCTTGATCTTCATATGAGCCGCTTCCTTCTGCTACACTCTTCCACCATGATGTTTGGCCTCACCTTGAGCCTCAAGGTATGGAGCCTGCAGTATATGAATGGAGACCTCTGGTACTGTGAGTCCTCAAATAAAATCTTCCTCCTCTACAATTGTTCTGGTTGGGTCTTTTAGTCACAGCATCAAAAGAGCAGACTTAAACATCACCTCAGCACACTTCATGTTAACATTAATTTAAAATTATATCTTTATTTACTAGAGCAAATCATAAGAAGATAAGATGGTGAGCATTGTCATCAAAGTCACGGAATTCTGAAGTTCTTCTTGGCAAGGCTTCCATAAGCAGCTCTGAGGGGAGTTTTGTGGAGACTTAAGGCCACCTGACTTTTTACAATGAGGTAATCAACTGCTCATATATCATTTCTCTGTTGCTATGTCCTCCGAATTAGTTGAGTGATATGTTTTGGCTGCCTATAGTGTCATAAGGAATAATATGATTGATGAATTGTGATTGCTGTAAGATTGAATTACTAAGTGGAGGTCTTGGCGTGTTTGGATTTCATAGCCAAAAATTCATGGACTTGGGCATTAAAATGTTTTATAAGCAGGAATCATAAATTTTATACTTGTAAGATATTTTTACATAGCCACAATAATAAAAATAAAATGTGCCATTGAAATTTAGGTTCTAATATATCATTTTTTCTTTTAATGATGTACAAAATTTGTAATTCCATTTATTATCTTTCTGTTTCTGATAAAAAAACAGCAAAAAAGGCAGAACTCCTACATTATACTATATTATGTACATTATTAGCCTTTTCTTGGCAAAGGTATTTGCTTCCAATAAAAGGAAATAAAACTAGGGCTACTTTATCTGTCCAAGAACACAAATATTGCGTGAATGTTATATCTTGCAAAGACTAGGTTTTTCTAAAGTAGTTTTTATTTATTTGTTCCAATAAAAACACTTCAACATACTTACTAGTAATAATAAATTATTAATTTAAAAAAACCAATCAGACAAAAAGGAAATAAGTTTTTAAATATAATGTCTCTTTTAATTCTTATCTTTAGGCTAAGCAATGTCTTTCATTCTGAAAAAATTCAAAATATGTCATACAACTTTTATGGTTTACAGAACATCATCATAAGACATTATGGAACAGAAAAAAGACCTTAACAGTTTATTAAATCATTCACTCTAATCAGATTCACATGTTCTGAAAAGAGCAAATAATATTTGCCTCCAAGGAATTGGAAAGAATTTACTGAGGAAAATGACAATTAATGATGCTGAACTCAAGCCAATACCTTAAGTTACCCAGATGAAAAGTGTTCTCAACTCTCCAATCCGTCCACAGGTATCCTCGCTTTACCTCATTATGTACACCAGGTATGCACATTCTGAGGCATATTTCCCAGTGTTAGACCTAAATTACACATGTAAACTTTGTAGTTGGCCATGAACTTCTCATTTATGCAGAAACAACTGCAGTTATTTGTTACACAAACCTATTGAGAGCATACTAGTCTGTTGGCTTGTGTGAACATTTGCTGAACAGCTGCTCTGGCTTTAAAATTTGGACTTTCCAAGTGCTGATCGAAATACCAGCAAAAAGTGTGGAAGGTACAGGAAAAATAATTATGTAAAGATCATCATTTCTGACTGAAATTAATTTATTTTTTATTATGAATTAAGGGAATGGACATGAGATGCAGGAAACAAAATGAAAATTATCTGCAGACATTTAGCTAAATAACATTTTAAGTTTCACAAAAGGGTGTGTTTGTGTGTATATAACAGCATTAAAAATAAGCAAATGGTTATATGGTTATAATTGCAAGCAGTGAAATTATAAATTATTAAAATAAAATATAATAATAAAATAGCTCTAAATTAGTTCTGAGGGACACAAGTATAGAAATATTATCTATTCCTAAGGACAATATTGATTTATTGTTTTGAGCCATCCAGAGCTGTGTAACCAACAGTTTCTATAGGTGTTTAAAATTCTGCAGGGGCTGGGTTGTGGCTCAGTAGTACAACACTCACCTAATGTGTGAGGCACTGCGTTAGATCCTCAGCACCACAGAAAAATAAATAAATAAAAGTTATTGTTTCCATTTACAACTAAAAAAACTTAAAAACTTAAAAAGATTTTGGGGGGGCTAACCATGTAGCTCAGCAGTACAGTGTAGGTGTGAAGCCCTGGGTTCAATTCCCAGTCTCAAAGACAATTATAAAGAAGCAAATATATTTAAAATACAGAATGTGTACAGAAAGCAATGTATTGTGTATCCAAACAATTATGAAAAATTATGCAGTCATTAAAAGTGATATTGTGTATCCATTTTCATTGGCATTGAAAATTTCTACACTGAATTACTGAGTGAAAAGTTTACCTATAAGTGAAAATGCAAGTATTTAGTAAGTAGAATACAAAAAGTATTATCAATATAATGACATTTATTTAGTGGAATGAAATCTCTTATGGATGCATGCATGTGTGTGTGTGTGAAGATGCTGTTTACATTCTCGGTCTTTGAAGTTACAAAATAATCCTCACGTGTCAGTGGCTGATCATAATATCCATTTCTTACTTATGTACTGGTGACTGCAGGCTGGTTGCTATATCTGTGTATTATGTTTCCCTTACTGCATAACGAATGCCATCAATGTATTGGCTTAAAACCACATATATTTAACATTTCATAGCTCCATAAGTCAGAAGTCCAGGGGGCATAACTGGGTTGTTTGCTTGGGGCCTCATAGACTCAAGTCAAAATTTCTGCCCAGTTTTAGTTTTTATTAGTTACTCAGCAAAAGAATCTGCTTCCATGTTTATTCTGGCTTTTGCTAGAATTTGGTGCCTTAGAGGTATAGGGCTGAAGCCTCCTCTTGCTTCCTGGCTGACCACCCTCAACTCCTAGATGATGCTTGTACTGTTCTTTTGCTGTGGCTTCCTCCACTGCCATTGAGGAAACCTTCCTTTTGTTGCATTTCTCCCACTTCTTGAATCCACTTCTGTCTGAAAGTGGATTGATAATGGTTTAGGAAAGAATTTAAAAAGTGTTGTGCTCTCAAGGGGCTCAGATGGCTAAGTTAGGCCCATCTCCATGACCACCCTGTCTGAAAGCCAACTGATTAGGCACCTTCATTAGGTCTTCAAAATCTTGTCATAAATTGTGGCGGTTAGCCCCATGTGGAAAGCCCATGTTTGCATGGCACAGCTTCTGTTCCATTTTCTTCTCATTCAAGACTCTGGGAGCTGAGCTGAAGAGAGTCCCTCTCTAATCCATTCTTTTCTAGTTTAACAGGGGAAAGAGCAAGAAAGCAGTGAAAAAGTGTTTTAACAGATTTTGCTAAGGCATAAAGTCCATTGTTCTACCATTGGCCAAAGCAAGGCACATGGGCTGACACAATGTTGATGAGACCAGGAAGTATACTTCCCCACTGGAGGAGCTACAAGGGACACAGTAATCTGACTAAGGAAGGAAGGGGAGGAGCTACCTGGAAAAAATTTTTCAATCTACCAGGCACAGAGATTTAAAAATGTTTATCAAAATGTATAGCAGTTAGTTCTGGATGTATAAATGTGATTTCTTATTTCTTTATTATTTGTTATCCCATTACTAATATTTTTTCAAAAATTATATGACTTTAATACTTGAGAAAAATAGAAATATTTTATTTTGTAAGAATGTAAAACAAGTCATACAATGAGATTAGGAGTATTTCAAATCTGATTAAAATAAAGATTAGTAAAATCATCAAATAGAACCTGTGCCCTCTTAGTTATAAATAGTATTTTATACTGCAATTTATTTCTAAAATATGTTAAAATGCATTTTTAAATTTCATCATTGATCAATCATAGGTAAGAATTATTATCTATATTTTATTTAGAGCAGAAAGTGAGACTCAGAGATATTTTAAAAACTTCTATGGCCAGAGTCAGAAATTAGGTTGTTTGACTCTAGGTTATAGGCCTTTCTGAAATAACATGATGTCTCTAATATAAAAATTAAGTATTCCATCTAATATTTATGGGCAATTGCTACAATTCAGACACTTTACCCTGAGTAATTCATAGCTCTCAGTGAAAATATTTTTGCCCTTACAATTTTGCATTGCACTTAAATATACATAAGATGTAGCTCATCACAAAGTGACTCAAATGCTCAAATGTAAACAGTATTTTTCCTTGTGGTTCAGCTAAAATCTGATTGAAAAACAGCAATAGTATCAAAATGTAAGCATTAAAGTTTCACTGAGAAACAGGAAGAAGTGGATATTCCGGTATTAACAGAGATGCATACATACTGATCATTCATTGTGACATGGTTGCTGAAACCCCTACATTTGCAACTCTCCCTATTTACACTGAGCCACCCATCTGACACATTGGCAAGAAATTTAAATTAGGTTATACTTTGAGGATGCCTTCCGCTCCCTTCTGTTATTCTAAAGATCTATAATTCTTATCTGGTTCAAAAAAATAAGAGGTATCTCTGTGATCTTTTAAATGAGACAGCCCACTAACTGCACCAAATCTTGTATGTAAGTTGCTGTGTTGTTCCTGGTGATGACGGTGATGATGACAATGAGTGATTTGGTCTGAAGGCATTGTCAATTCAATTCCCTAATTCATTATACTTCTTAAATCTGTAACTTCCGTCTGAAACTGGATTGTATAGATCTAAAAGTGAGAATGGATTAAGCTGAGCAGTTTGACAGAAGTATGTTTGTGTGATAGAGATAGGGAGACTATTTAACAAAAAATCAAAATGTCATGTATTTGGAGACTAGCTATTGCATGAAATCTTTAGGAAGTAGACTGGTCAGCTGGTCAGTGGCAACAAAATGCCTCTTTTACACAGCACTTTAAGTTCTGCCAGGATGCCCCACCTGGCCCTAATCTCCTCACCCTCACTTCGCACCCACAGCTAACTTAAACACCCTTATATTATGAAAATATGAAGGTCCCAGTTGCCATTCTCATGTTCCTGCCAGGGCTGTTGATGCAGCTCAGTGGTAGAGCTCTCGGCTCATATGTGCAAGGCCCTAGTTTCAATCTTGAGCACCAAAAAATAAATAAATGAATAAAGCATCCAATCCTAAAGATCCTTTCTATGGTAAAGATCATTGTTCTCCTAATTATGTTTATTGTGTCTCTTAAGATGTATTCCTTCAGAAAATAAATACATGTTGCTGTTATCCATCAACTATGATAACAGTTAGCCCCTTCTCAGACACACTTAGACTCCATCAAGAATGTAGACACAAAGAATGTGTGGGGATCTTAACACATTTCCTTTTCCCATTAACTTCTAATGAAATATTTATTTTCTGGTATACATAAGTTTAATATCAGGAAAATATATTGTCTTTAGTATTTATATTTTTATCAGAATAAAAGAAACAAAAATACTTAAAATACATAGCAAAGATAACACTATTCTCATATTTCTAGATTTTTGTTCTTTGGAGAGCAATTGCTATATGATGGAAAACCACAGGAGCATCTGGCTCCTTGGCAAGTCTCAAATACAACTGGCAACCCAGAGTTTCTGAACGGCTGTCAGATGGTTCAGATGCTATGGGTGAGCTTTGTCTCAACTCAAGTGTAGTTGCCTCATTCTTTATATTAAACATATTCAAGTTTCCATGTAAAATAAATTCACACATACACACATACATTTATTTCCTCTTTCTAACAATGCAATGATTATACTTGCTTTTGAAAAACTTTTTGGAAGTACAGTGTCTTTCTGACCCCAGATTTTACTAAATACCCATGGCTGTGACACCTCTAGGTGACCTTCTAAGCAAGATTCTATTCCTTATCCATATTCCATGCCATGATTAATGTGCCCCCCACCTACCCCCAGAGTAAGTTTGATTAGTTTGGGACAACAACTTCCAAATAATGTTGTGTCCCATATTCGTTTAAGAACCTAGATTTGTTTTTTCTAATATATAACTTAGGTTCAAAATCCCTGGACCAAGATGATCTTGACCTTCCGGCATGCATGCCATGTGGAAATCACCACAGGAACCCACTGCCGAACCAAAGGCAAACAAACAGAGCTGGATTGTTGCCTCCTCATAAATCTGAACTTGCGGTCAGTGGGTAACTGCCAAGTCCCAGTGAGTATTCTGACGGCCTTCCTGGCAAGCAATGAGATGGGAAGATGGTATATTCTAAATATTTAAAGATTTTATTTATCTGCAACCAGATATTCAAATGTAATCCAATGTAAAGCCATTTCTATGAAACTATGATTTTAAAATAACATTGAAAAAAATTTTAAATCACTATTTCTGTTTTGTTTTGCTCTAAGGGTTTAAAATTTCTGGTTTATAGCTTTTAGAAATTACTTTTTTTATACTATTTCTTAATGATTTATTTCAGTAATCATTTCTGTGATATTAGGAAACTTTTTTCCCTGTTTACTCCCTTGTAAAATATGTTACAGTGAGATAATTTTTCTCTGATTACAAATCTAGTGTTAAAATTTATGCATTAAAGTGAGTCTACCTATATTAATATCGTAGTGTAATTTAACCTATTTTAAAACAAAAATTGTATAAAGCTTTTCAGTCTTACTAAATATACCAAGCAACCAACTTCCACTGTTTATATTTGTGGCAGGAAAAGTAGAATTTGTCAATATAATCCAATATTTGAATATTATTATGCTAAACTATCAAGATAGATGGTTGAATCTACTTGCCTGGATGGAGACATCAAAAATTAGGTAGTCATCTCATTAGTTAGTTCAGTGATTTTCAATTCTGGTGGAATAGCACATGCATGGTAATTGGCTTAACTTTGCAACATCTCACTCCATCATGGCTATTCAATTCAGGTTGATTATTTTTGTTCACTGTTTTATTGCCAGTGCTTACAAAAGTGCTCAGTAAACCAAGTCTTCAAAATGAAGACTTACTAGATAAATGCTGGTTAGTAGTTTATTTATAAATTAATGAAAATTTAAATAAATATATGAGGCTGAGAAACCACTGTATACCATACTTGAAATTTTAAAATAGAATTAAAGATAGAGAACTATGTGTAAGCTTAAATTAGAAAATTGAAACAAGAAAAAGGTGTGGCAGTACTCAGGTCAGAGGAAATGAGAGGAATTGTATCATTGTATTATTAACAGTTTAGTATTATATATTTTCTCTTTATTGAAATAATCTGATAGGGTGCAGACAGTTCTATTGCCTGTACCATACTCTTTCTAATCCAGGGATGACAAAAGGGAGGGATCACATGTGAAATATGAGATCATGTCATGGGTGATACTGAGTGCAGATTCTGTGGTTTATGTAATTTTGTATCTTCTAATCTGTAAGGGAGAGGGTTTCTTGTATAATTACTGAAAAATGCAAGGTTCTGGATGATCTAGGAACCAAGAAATTCTTGCACTTACTTCCACATTGTCTACTATAAACAGTGGGAAAGGTAACCATCAGTTCTTCTTTAAACCAAGAACAGACATATTCTAAAAGTTGCATCAATCAATTCTTCTCAGGAAACTAGATATCATACAAGGTATTTAAACAGGTAAGTTAATTTAGAGAATTGGCTGAAGAGTTGCAAGATGAGGAAAAGCAAACAAAAACATTGATGTGACACCACAATAAAAATTCTAGAAGCCGACAAAAGCTATGTGGTTATTATAACAAGGGGAAATTTTAGCAAAATCAGATCCTAGAGATATGGAGAAGGACTCCATTGGAACCACTGTCCGGTTCTCCAAGAAGAGGTCAGTGACTAGCTGCTTTTGGGCAACCAAGGAACTCAAAAGAGACCAACGATAAAGTCTGGAGACTTTAGATCAGTGAGGAGAGAATGCAGTTAATCTGTCCATCAGAGTTGAAAATGGGAATGCTCTCCTTTTACTAAAAATGCAGTCCTGTTACTGAGAGTAATGCCTACTGGAAACAATGGAACATTAAGAAAGGAATGAGTCTCCTCTTCCACTCCTAACAATCTCTACTACCTCCATACTGAAGCACTTAATAGGAAGCTGTCTGGGCAGAAGAAAGTCAGAGTTCTAGCAACACAGCACCACAAAACAGTGTAGGAGGAACATGGAACACAGAGATAATAGTTCAATAACAGGCACTAAGTTAAAAGTTTACAGTTCACATTTTCTCCTATTTATTTTGGGAACAACTATAAAACAGTGAGGAGTAGAAGATAAAGAAACCTAAACCTTCCTTCAAAGAAATAAGTTACCAATAACCAAATTGATAGAAAGTTTCCCAACAATAGAGGTTTCAGAAAGAGAAAAAGTTTGATTTTGGCTGCAATTCTCAGAATAAAATCTGAGAAAAGAAAATTCACCAAGATGAGGGGCATTCTAAATTCTTGTGGCATTGATTAATTTCCTGGAACATAAAAATACTGAAATAGACATGGAGGAGTTGAATGAGGAAATCCTTCAGACAAATTACATACACATTAATCAAAACAACCATGTGGCTAAACTAGTAACAGGAACAAGGAAACATTTAAGTCATTAACATTGAGTTATATCTATTGAAGGGGAGAATTAAACACTAAAACAAAACCACATACCCTACCTGGAAACAAAGATATAAAATTGTCCATACAGATAGGATCCAATATATAGATATTCTCCCCCCATAATTCACCTTATTCAGATAATCAAAAAGGAACTAGCACAAGTTGCTAACCAAAAATGGAGGCAAATAACCAGAAAAAATTTGTAGAAGATGAAGCAAATAAAAATTGTCACATTGCTATGGATGTAAAATCATTATGAAGAATATAATTTATAAGGTAACTGTAAAACAAAGACACTTATTTCATAAATGAGACAGGTATGGTTAACCTGATTTAACAGATCAAAAATCACATGGTACCATTAATATAGAGAACTTTTGTGTTTTGGTATATGAATTAAAAATTTTTAAAATATTTTTAATATAGAAGAAAATATTTGGAATATAGTTGCATATAACAAAATATATACACAGACATCCTATAACTCAGTAATCAAGAGGCCAAAAACAACAAAAAACCCAACAAGAACAGTAACAATTTAAGGTGGGTAGAGTGAGCCCTGGAAGAATTGGACATTAGAATAGTAATTAACACATGAACAGGGACTCAGCATCCTTAGTTACAAAGGAAAAACAAATTAAACAAAATGCAGTTCCATTTTAGGCACACTGAGATGACAAAAATTAAAAAGACTGAAAAAAATACAAAAATGTTGCAAGATTGTAGAGTGATTACATTTTTCATCATTTGTGAAAATGTGGAATAATACAACTCCTTTGTAAATTTGTTTTGCTTTCTTATAATTATAGACTTAAAATATGGCATGGTAATTATATGACTATATTTTTACCTTCTAAAAATGAAAATATTTCCACAAAATCATTATACAACATGTGTATATATGTGTGTATATATATATATATATATAAATAATATAGACACTAATTTTATAGATTCCAACTTTCCATCACAGAGTAATGAAAAAAACAAGCTGATATATCCATAAGCTACACTGCTACTCAGCAACAGAGAGGAACAAAGTGGTGCAAGCAACATGGATAGATTGCAAAAACATGTTGAACAAAGAAGCCTGTTTCTTAAGAGCGCAGACTGTGCAAATCCGCTTATAGAAAGATCAACAACACGTCAGAAAATTTATGATATTAGAAATCTGAATGGAGATCACTTCAAAATGATTGGGAAAGAAATAATATTAGTTACAAGAAACATCTCTGGTGATAGAAGCTGTCTTTCTCTTGATTAGGGCATGAGTTGCACCAAGGCATGTATTTGCCAAAACTCACTGAATCCTATTGTGAAGATCTATGCAAACCACCATATGGTGCCATCCTGAACTTTGCCTAGTTAAGTGCAACATTTTTAATTACTCTGTGACTTCAGTCTTGTAGCCCTTCAGATACATTTTTTTTACAATGAAGCCAGAGTGAGTTCTTACAACAGATAACCATTATCTCTTAACAACAGGAAGAAATTATTTTCTGCAATATAATGTTTTTAATCCTAAATCTTCTAATTAAGCTTTCCTCATGGCAGCCAATTACTTTACATTCTATCCTTCCCTGGCAGTATACCACACCTTCTGTTTGTGTTTTGTTTTCATTAGAAAACTGTTTGAAGTAACTGAATTCTCTGTGATGATTTTACCTATGTCTTTGCCCTTTCAGTTTTGGGACCTGGAATTCCTATCTCATCATAGTACTTTAGTTCACCATCCCCACCCCTGCTCAGGATTTAGGTTTTAGCTCACTTGTCAACTTCTCCACGATTTTTTTTTTCTTCCACCTCTGAATGAATGAGAGCATTGTGTCTACTCTCCTAGGTTTGTCTACCTTGCACAATACCCTGCAAATTATGGATGGAAAGAACTCAACTCATTTTTAAAATCACTACTGCATGTAGTCTTTTGTTGTTGTCAAAAATGATTAAGTCCATTCCCTTTCAATGCCTATTTTCCTGTCCAATACCTACTTCAGGTCATGCCAAATGAAAATCACTGAACTTCCCATTCCACTCTCATAGCTATGCCATGCATGGTCAGCACTCTTATTTAGGTCTCTGACCTAATTCATCCACTTATCAAAACAAAACAACCCCAAAGGTGTGTTACTATATTTTTATGAAATATGAATATGTAAGTTCTAGACTTCTCTTCATGTCAGGATATTCTCTAGATGAACTCATCCTCTGCCTTTAAATGCCAACTGATAGTGGCTGCCTACCACTGAAAGTTGGATCTCCAGTCCTAACACCTCCCCCAAGTTCCAGACTCTTACTAAACACTTTGACTAAAAAATTTTAAATTTTTTTATGTCAAAAACCTTATTTGTGTGTACTCTGGTAAAACTCACTTTTCATATAAGATTCCACATCTTAATAAAGTGTACAACATTTATCCAATTGACAGCAGGAAGCTATAGGAGCCATGGTTGATCTCTGGCCCAAATGAATTGGCTCACATCCAGTTCATTCAGTACCTACAGACTTAAATTGCAAAATCAGAATCTAACAATTTATTAGTAAATATATCACTTTTTTCCTTCATTCCAGCTGATGTCTTTTTTAGCAGAGACTGCAAGAGCCTCCAGCCTGGTTCCTGAGCTCACACATTCCTAGCACCACCCAAACTCATACACATTCTACTCACCATACAGCAGAGTAACCTTTTCGAAAAAGAAGCCAAGGGATGATTTATCTCTGCTCAAACAATCAAACAATAAATGAATCAATGAAGCCTTCCATCATTTGTTCTCTGCTTACTTCTCTGTGTTCATCTTTTCCATCTCTGTGAAGAACTGTTCTCTGTGTGTCATATCTGAAATAGCTACTTTTCAAAACGTAATTTTCTTAGCATTTTTGCCAAACATAAAATAGTATTTTTACTGTTTGCTTTCCAGTGTATTATACATTCTTCATTTAGATTGTATTCTGAAGGCCAAGACCTTGGCTGTCAGGTCTTCTATTGGATGTCTGGTGCCAGAGTTGGGCCCAGCATAGGAGATGCTCGTTAGTGGACCTTCACATCCTCTCACCCTTCCTTCCAGTAACTTAAATCTCTTCTAAATATTTTTGAGTATATTGTATTTCTAATACATCTAGAAAATCACAGTTATAAATAACACCAATTGCTAATGTTAATAGGAAAAATAAAAGATAAGTCCCGTAGGAAATTCAATTATTTTAAATACTTCAATAATACCTCATTTAAACCACACATGATATATTTTAACTCCAATATAAATACACTATAATACGCTAGGAAAATTAGACAAAATAAAAGCTCATTAGGAAAAACACTAAGTTGGATCAAAACTGAAGGTTAAATAGGTTCTGAAACAATGATTTGGAAGATACCAGCCCCCAAAATTACAACTATTCTTAAATTTCTGAGCTTCAGTATCTAGGTTAGTAAAATGAAGGGGATGACTCACATATCTCTTTAAATTGCCAAAACCCTCAAAAGGATTAAAATTTGTAAAGCACAGATGTAGCATTAATTACAGGGTCTCATTTGATCATGATTGTATTGAAAATTGAATATTTTTATACTCTTAATGTCAAATTCTATATCCCATTAACATGTCTATGTTAACTCCTTTGCACACTATTTTTCAAATAACTGCCTCAGTAAAATATAAAATATTTCTGCTATCATGAAACAAACCCCAAAACATAGCCACCTATCTAAACAATGTGAAAAGTTAGAGCCTAAATTTACATGTTTATTCCTTTTGTTACCAGGCACCCTCTTTGAAGATACAATACAGTGTATCTGCGTGAAATATATACAGTCATTTCTAAAATAGTCATCATTTAACAATCTTCAGTAAATTACATAGCACAAAGAAAGAAAACAACTTTATGAAATGATTTGCACTAGAGTTTAAACAGTAGAACCAATTTGAAGTAGGTCATTAGCATATTCTCTATCCAGGAAACTTTATATCAATATTTTGAAACCTTTGCATTGTAACCAGATAGGTAGAGTCCTGAGTTGGGATTTCTTTGACATTTTAAAGAGATTCAAAGGACAAAGTGCAAGAGAAAGTATGCATAAAAGATCTAAAGTGGGAGCCTTTACATCAATTGTATGTGATATGTCTCGGAATGTATATGTAAATAAAGAATGAAGCTTGGGTGTTATGCTAAGACTATTGACACCTTACCATGAATTTAATAAAGTAAAAACATAAAGGATGAAATTTGAAGTCACAGAAGAATTTGTTCTGAATCTAGAAGAGGATTATTTCCTTCCCAGAACCCTTATATTGTAGCCGAGTTCTTATATTTCTCTGTAAATAAATTGCCATAAAATTTGGCTTGGGCTTATAAATACCAGCAATACAAAAGGTCAAATACTAAAGGCTCAGGCTTTTCTGATTTGATTATTATAGTCTTCCTTTAATCTATAGAACATATAACCTTTTGAAGATGTCTAACAGGATATTTTTAAGCAAAAGAGATTATGTGTTTCATTTTTATACCCTTTATTACCTACACTTTAAATCTACAGTTGTGTTTTAAACACAGGAGGCCATAAACACTTTTCTTTATTGAAAAAGGAACACATCAAACAGTTCAAAAGACTTTGCAATTAAGAGCTTTTCCCTTTTACTTTGCATCAGTGATAATATTTTCCAAAAATAAACTGTTAACTCTGCTTCTTTCAAATGTCTTCCAGAAATATTTTTCATATGTGAAAAGTAATGTGCATACATTTTTTGTATGTTGGGGGCATGCACTATAAGTAAAATTATTTTCTTCCACTATTCCTTTTATTGTATCCATATATAGCCAATTATTCATATCATCAATATTGATCACCTGATTCTTCAAAAGGAATAAAAACAGCTATGAGATATGCTATCCAATTTTAAGAAGTTTATTGCACTACTTAACCTATCAATGGCATCTATCAGGATTTTTTTAAATTTCTATTTTTTGCTATTACTTATGAAGTAGTGATAATCTATTTTCTCATTTTTGTACTGCTACAAAAACCTATCTGTATAATAAGTCAACAGAACTAGAATTTTGGGATTGCAACTATAGTGCATTTAACTGTGGAAGCACTTATTTTCAACATTTTTTGAATAACTATCTACCCATGAATTTAGTAAGGTTTCATATGCTAAATGTATGTTCATGGTCATGATTTACTGAGAAGTCTGTCTCACAGTATTAACTATATGTACGTGTTCAAAGAATTTATATGCTTTTTTATCTATATCTTTTTACCTTTCTCTGAACAACATGTTCTTGTGCTTTGTACTTTGAACTGTTCAGCATTTTATTTACTGATTTCTGAGAAAGTGCTCTTGTGAAAGAGATTAAATATTTTCCCAGTAACTTTGGGTCTTTTTTGTGAAAACCTTCAAGTGGGAATTTCATACTTATTATATTTTGATTTATTATTTTCTTTTATACTTTCAAAGTTTAGAAACTACTTAGAAAGTATTTCCGTATGTCAAGTAAATGTAAAATTAAATTCTCCCATATTTTCCTCTAATAATTTTGTGTTCATTTTTTAACTTAGAATTATCATTCATCTGACATTTTAATATTATGTAAGGATTAGGCATCTATGTTTTGTTTTGAGCCAGAGTTGAATTTTTAATTTTCTTTTCTTGGGGGATGGGGAGGAGATTTAACCACTTAGCCAAATCCCCAGCCTTTTTTGTATTTTATTTAGAGACAGGGGTCTCGCTGAGTTGCTTAGGGCCTCACTAATTTGCTGAGGCTGGCTTTGAACTCACAATCCTCCTGCCTCAGCCTCATGAGCTGTAGGGCTTACAGGCATGTGCCATGATGCCAAGCTTGAATTTCAATTATTAAAATAATACATTACTTCCTTTTTTAAAATTTGAAATGATCTCATATTCACTTTCTAAACCCCTACAGAAAGTTTATATTATCATGTGCCTCTCCATTCCATTTCATTGATCTTGATATAAAAGCATAAAGTGATAAAAACAATTTTTTAAAAGACTGCAATTAAGAACTTTTCTCTTATTTGAAATATATATACATATATGACATGAAGAAGTGAAAATCCTTATTATTCTTCTGTACAACTTTTAGATTCTTTCTTATTTTTCATATATATTTTAAAATACATTTGTCTAATTAAATTATAGACCCATTAACAATTTTATTGTGATCATAATGTTGACTTAAAACAATTTGAGAAAATACACCTTCATGTAACCATTACTTCTGTCAACTTTAAGTTTATTATAATTAACAAAGTTAAACACTGCACTGTAAGTAAACCTATAACATACAGGTTTATCAGTTGCAACAGGAAGGCCCAGAGATTTAAAAAAGTAGTAAAGCACTTAACCTTATAAATGAAAATCTCAGGTAAATAAACATACATGAACTTAGCTAAGTATAAGCACCCATTGTGTGAGGCCCAGAGCTTTTTGACATTCTGAGATACATCTTCTTGATTACTGTCAATCATTAGATTTTGAAATATCAACATGGTTCAATAAATACCTGATTTAAGATTTACAAAATCTAGCACAGTAGAGTACTTTTTATAACATTGCTATCTTCAGTTTTACAGGGATTTGCTTTCATAATGCATTCTCATATTCAGTATTGCATTTGATTTGTAAAATGTTATCTTATACTGGTAGATCAGAAATCATTCTTTCCATTCATAGGTAAGATACTAAAGCTCATAGAAATGAAAGATTTTTATTCAGCAAAAAAATGTTAAGTAGCAAAACTATAATAAGAATTCCAGTTCTTTGATACATTTTCAATGTAACCATATTCATTTTTCAATATTTCAGAGTCTATGCCTCAAGACAGTTCTCATTACATTCATTACCTGTTGCCATGGTGTGAGAGCAAGTGTGTGTAAGCATGTGCAGTGCACAAGTGTGCATTATATTGGGGAGGATTATTTTGTTTGTATGAAAGAAGGAAAAAAAGCTACATTAAAATTTAAGCTTGAGAAAGAAAAGAACACACAAAATATTTGTTATTTTATAAGGAATTGTTCCTTAACATTAGCTTTCTTCTTTGTTTAGAAATTCTGAAGGTCTGCTTTTTTTCTCTAAGTATCTAAGTAACTTTCTTCCAATTAACCTCCAATTAAAAGAAAAGAATAAAATCACAACTTCTCCCGATTTCAGAAAAATCAGAATAGGAAATAGTGAGAAGTTTGAGAAAATTTCTTTACCCAAAATAGAAAAAGGTGAACTTGGAAGAAATAATGAGTGCAGGCTGTGATGGAAGCCTCTGATTTTCATTGCTATGTCCAAGATTTTTGTGATTATTGTGGGACTTCATCTCTAGAAAAAAAAATGTTACCCAAACTTAAGAACTTCCATTTATGTCAGGACAGAGAATCCTGGGGACTTGATTCATTTGCAAAAGGAATAAAAGTATAAAGACAATAGAGGTAAAACTTTAGAATTCAGTTCTTAAAAATTACAGAAAATTGTCCAGTCTGCTCATAAAATAATGGAATACTCTTTAGGGTAGCTCTGGAAAAAGGACAAAAGGAACAGACTTCTTTCTCCCTCCCATGGGAATCTGCTCTTGTGTTAAGTCCTCAACTTCCTTTCTAATTTGAACTATCCTGTTCATACAGTCTTATAACTCCATACTATGCTAATAGCAAGTGGATTTTTGAAGTCCTGGCATCTTTCAATTTATGGCTTCTAACACAAATAGCAGTATGGAAAAGTGTATGGTATTGGGGATGAGGAAAAAAAGGAATATCAAAGCAAAAAATCGTACAGGATAAATTGTGAAGAGGTAACAAAGACTTTATATAAGATTGTTGCAACAGCAGAAAGAGAATACAACTAAATCTGAGCTCATTCCCATTGAAAAGAAAGGGCCAGAGAATATTTTCATCGCTGGGTGTGCAGATCTTCAGGCTGTCTGTGATTGCTAATTGGCCTCACCCAAAAGGGGGAAAAAAATCTCCTCTCTCTGGACAAGAGATAGTTTCACAAATTAGAGCAAGACTCCTATTTTTAGGGGCACTCTCTTCCTTGATTCTGTTTCAAAGAGATGCCTCTGAGGTCCTTAAAAACAACATATCGGGATTGGAAACCTGGCAAAAGCTTTCAAAAAGATTTACCTCTCGGACAAAGACACAATTTATAATCACAAATTTTTCTAAAGTACACATTCTAAGAAAAGGGACTTAAAGGCCCAGAGTCAGGAAGAGGTCTATCTGAAGTCCGTCAAGTTGAGGAGAACATTAAGGCCATGAAGTTTGAGGGTACAATCTGTCATGTCTATCTTCATGTGTTCGTTTTCATGATCCAATTTTGCTACATTTCTTCAAGGCAAAAAAATATCAGTACTCTATCTGGATTCATATGACATACCAGTGACAACCTTGGATTCAAGTAAGGATCTGCCCACAAAGTCTGCTGCGGTCTACACTGCATACTGACTATATGTGTAAGGATCTACTTTGAAGGGGGTTACGCTTTTGGAAATTTCTGAAAGAGTTATTTAATTTTTTTCAAATGCAGCTCTAAACAGAAGGGTCTTCAAATTCCATTGGGAATGAAGAACTTCCTTGAAATAAAGAAGATACCAAATTCAGGAGGTTGAAAATAGAAAGCACAAGCCCAATAACAATTGCAAAATTTCTAAGGAAAGTAAGGAGAAAAACTTGAGGCTATAAAGGAATCCTGTACTACATATACATATATAAATATATACACACATATATACATATATATAAAACGCATATATGTATAAAGTTCCTAAAATCCTAATGTTAACTAATATTCCAAATATTGTCCAAGTTTGGTTCTTTCTTATTTGATATAAATAAATCAACACCCATCTTCACCAAAGTATGTTGATCATTGGTGTTATTAACCTAACTTACAGAGTAACAAGCAACAGAGAATTAACGTCATATGAATCCCTGCAAATGTACATTGTAGCAGAAATCATACATATCTGTCTCTACTGCATGTATTGTGTGCCAGTACTCTAGTAGTTCTCATGGGGCTGTGCATAGTAACAACCTGAGCAAAATTTCCAATTCTGCATGACTGAGTGCCATTCCTGCCATAAAGTCCAATATGTTTTTGAAAATCTCCTCAAGCAATTCTAATGCACTCCTGTGGCTAGGAGCTACTGTTTTAAGTTGATACATTACATAAATATTAAAGTATAAACTTGTCAAACAGGTGCTCTTCAGTGATCATTATGACAGGAAACCACATGAAAGTCTTTTTCCTCCCTATGAATTTCCTTAATATTCATACATTGTGAATCAAAACAAGATATATTCATCCACAATACCATTAAGTTATTCTAAGAACATATCAACACTCAAAACTCTCCTCCACTATAATTTTAAATCATAATCCCATTGAAACTGTCACTTTTAAAGAAAAAAGTTAGAAATTGCTAATCAAAATCTAAATGAATAAGATGATTATAGATCAATCACAGCTTTTCATAAGCATTTTGGAATGCCAATCTGGAATGGATCATCTACAAAACAGATTTAAGAACAGCTCTATGAAACACATGCACTTATTTTAACAGGGAAGAATTTTAAATTGAAGTCGATTTTATAGGTTCAGAAATAATAGGTTCATTTAAGTCAAATGCCTATATTCATTTAAATTAAATTAATAGAGGTTATTGTCCTTCAGTTGAAACAAATTCAAGGATAACAAATTATTAATATAATTAATTAAGTAACATAAATAATTCATGCATATTCACTTAACACATATTTATTAAGCACCTACCCAAACAGATAGTTTTAGCAAATTGCGGCAATCCTAAAGCCACTAAAATATTGTATCATCTCTGACTTTAACAGTTTATATTCTAGCAAAGAAAATATTCTAGTTACATTTTCAAATTTTAACATCACTAAATTTTCTGAGATAGATGATATTAGCAAATACAAAGACAGAAAATATTTATCCTAAGTATATTTTTTGCACACACTTGGTGAAAAAACTAGTAATGAGGACCTCTCCGTAGAGAATAAAAATAAATTGTGCATCCAATATTACACAGGCAGAAAGTAAGAAATTGTAATTCTGAAAGCATACAATATATATTAGTTTATACTGTTACACTAATTATAATTTAATTTGTGTATTTAAGACATTCGGTGCCTTTCATTTCAACCTTCCTGTTTGTTTTCCCTGAGCTAAATTTGCATAAATAGCTCAAAGAACTGTTCATTAGAAACTTAAATTTTATGTAAAAACTTCAATTTTATAATTTTATATTCAAAAATGAAAATGTCTACAAAAACCCAACTTTTTTGAAAATGAAGATAATGGATTTTCAGTGTTGCCACTCAAAGAAAAAAATTGTCCTATTATATTGATGATCCTGCAATTTGAATGACATCTCAAATTACTTACATAAATTTCAATCTAAATAGAATTATCAGACCAAAGAACCCTCACAATCAATCATACCATCAGAAGTACCCTTGAAATCTGTAGATAAAGAAGGTACATTTTCTAAAGGGAAAGTTTGGACAAGAAAGGTAAAATTCAAAGGACAAAAGAATCAAGAAAGAGGAGAGTTTACCTATCTCATCATTGTGAGCTAGATTACTCGCAAGAAAAGAGACTGGTGAGGAAACTACGGTAGTCAGAAAAATTAACACAGTCAGAAAATTAATATCTGTAAATTTCAAGCTTGGCACTCCCTCAATGCTATGTTTTAGTAGTAAGAATAATAACAACACTTATATGCATAAATGTTAAGTGCTTTTAGCAATCAAAGTTTACTCAAGGTCTTCCAAGGTTAGGAATCTTTCATTATCAGTGAAAAGATACCTGAAACAGATGTCAAGGGCTCCAATCCAACTGAGATGAAAGAGAGAAATTAAACTGCAATAGAGAAATCAGGATTTCAAGAGAAGTGCAGAAAACTTAGCAGATCCTTTTAGCTCAGTAGCATTTATTTAGGCCCTAAAATCAGAGGTCTGGATTCTTTAACCAGTTTTCTAAAATAACTTTAAGACTCTTCTCTTGACTCTTTTCTGTGACTCCTTTTTTTCTGTCTCTAACTTTGATTAATCTTGCACAGGATCTCTAGATTAATTTCCTTGAGATCCTTTCATTCTTCTAATGTTCAAGAAATGTAAAATAGCTTCCAGTTAACTTTCTAAGCGATTTAAACTTCTTTATTTTTTTTCAGATTCTCTGCAATGTGTTTACTTCTCACAGAATATTTCCATTACTTCTAAACATAGACTTGATGCATCTCGTATTTGCCTATTTTCATAATATAGCTCAATTTTCATTCTTTCAGAAATCCCTCCTTCACCTGCTAAAATCCTTCCTATCCTTTGAGTTTTAGTTTAAGTCCTCATTTAAACTTTATACCTTTACTATTTACCTTGCCCTACACTGTCTTACTGAGGTATGGTTTGCTGAAGTAATTTAAAATTTAGGTGTTTGATGTTTCTCATGAACTTTGATATGGGATGAGTCTTAGGATATCTATGTTATTAAACCACTCAGAAGATGAACCACATACATCTTAAATTTTTATGTTATAGGATGGGTGGTGAAGGGATAGGTGGATGTATTCTTTCTCATTTGATAAAGCAGGCAATGCAAAAATTCCTATTAAAATAGATACAGTACAATGAAAGATTACAAATTAAAAACAAAGGAAGGTATTAAGAATAAAAACGAGGTATTACTTTCCTATGTGGCCAAACCCAGTTGCTTAAAAACAACAGAAATTTATGTTTTAACAATTCTAAATACAAATGTGTGAAATCTAGATGTCAGTAGGCCCATAGTCCCTTTGAGCAAAAGTCCTTTGCTTTGCCTGGATTCTGATGGCAGCTTGAGCGCTTGGCATTCCTTCACCGGATCACTCTAATCACTATCTCCATATCTGTGTCCTCACATTGTATTCCTCTTTTTCTAAGAACCCTACTGCTGTGTTCTCACCTTAACTTAATTGATTGTATCTTCAATACCTTAGCTTCCAAATAAGTTCACATTCTAAGGCACGAGGGTTTAAGATTTTAACATTATTTTTTGACACAATTTGATCAATGACAGGCAATAAAAACAGAGATGCAAAGTGAGTCTGAATATTTTTGGAGGGGTCCGGGAATTGAACTCAGGGGCACTTGACCACTGAGCCACATCCCCAGTCCTATTTTGTATTTTATTTAGAGACAGGGTCTTACTGAGTTGCTTAGTGCCTCGGTGTTTCTGAGGCTGGCTTTGAACTCGAGATCCTCCTACCTCAGCTTCCCAAGGTACTGGGATTTCAGTTATGCACCACTGCACCCAGCATGAGTCCAAATTTAATGTATGGAATGCATTATAAAAAAATCTAGGCCACTTGTAAGAGATACTTATTTTTACCTTGTATATAATGAGAAAACATGATCAACTGTTTATTCAGAGTTTGGAAAAGTCAGTAAGTAATACAATATTTGTATCATCTTGGGTCTGTCCTTATGAGCATATTTTATCTCTTTATTATTGATGATGTTTCTCGGTTATTCATTTTAGTAGTAATTTGGTATTTTATGTCACATATTGGCAATGGCACCTTTTAGAGACATTGGATTATGTTGTTTTCTAATTCTCAGGGGCCTACTCCTAACACATAGATCTTTATTTTAGAATCTGGTCCTTCTTTCTGCAGCATGACCTTTCTGGTTGCTCAACCAGAAGTCTCCTCTTCACCAGGGTACCTTATCTTAGACTGACCTTGAACTATTACTTCTCTACTAAAATCTCCCTGAAGGTACAGAAAGAGTTTTATATATTATCTTGTGGCTCCTTCTTTTAGAGTTTTCCCTGTTAACTCCTTGTTTCTGAAACCCAAGTCAGCATGGCAGCAAGGAAGTATGATTTTGTTTTCTTTCACCCGTGACACTGTTCCTTTGTGTTTGAGTTTTCTCTGCCTTCCCTGTGATTTGGTAATGCTCTCACAGATAAAGTCAGAGTGCAGCCTGATGGCTTACTACTTTATTTGCTTTCCTTCTTACAAGGGCACTCAGCCTATGTTGTTAATTTCCCAGTGTCTCCTTAAGGTGTTTACATAGATTTTTTAGTAATTTTTCAGTTGTTACCTGATAAAGTACAATAGCATTGACTTTATCATGTGTTTTAGTCAGCTTTTTGCTGCTGGATTAAAGAGGTCTGAGCAGCACAATTATAGAGGAGGAAAAGTTTATTTGAGTGCTCATGGTTTCAAAGATCTTAGTCCTTAGAAGGTCAGCTCCATTCCTTGGGGCTCAAGGTGAGGCTGAACCTCATGGTGGAGTGTGTGGCAGAGTTAAGCAGCTCACATGATTTCCGGAAGCAGAAAGAGAGAGAGAGTCTTCACTCTTCAGATACAAAATATATACCCCAAAGTTGCTCCTCAATTTCAATCTCCTCCAGTCATACCTTACCACTTCAGTTACCACTCAGTTAATCCCTATCAAGGGATTAAATCACCAATTGGATTAAGACTATTGAAATCCAATCGTTTCTTCGCTGAACCTTCTTGCATTGTCTCACAGGAAAGCTTTTGGAGGACACCTCATACCCAAATCATAACACATGGTCAGAGGCAGGGCCTGCTGAATTTGAATTCTTCAAATTCAGGGAATAGATGCCCCCGTCAGAGAGGATCTGAATATTGTCTAAATGTAATGGAGACAAACTTGTGGGTGGAATGAAGTGAAATTTACTAAATAGAAGGAGAGTATAGCACAGGTGTTTATTGCTTATCAAGCATCACCATATTTTCAAATCCCTTGTGGGATTTGGGCCAATTCTGGCAAAGGAATATAAGCAGAAATAGCATTAGAAAAGTCTTTGCAAAAATCTCATAAACATTCTTCCTCTGCTGAGAAGCTCCTGATCTGACAAGATGATTCTTAAGTCACTAGTTACAGTAAATCAACCCACCAGCATTGGGCCATAATTAAGAAACACTTCTTAGTTGTTTATGTCACTGGAATTTCAGGATTTATTTTGTAAACACAGTATATATCTAAATGTACCCTGATTAATGCAGAAACTCTGGAGAAAACCTTGATATATTTGTTTCAGTTATTAAGTACCTCTTCTTACTAAATTCAGGAATGTGGACTAAAAGAAAAGAGTGAAACTTTTCTGTATATAAAGAAAAAAGTGACAAAAAGTTACTGTCTAGTCAGTTTTATTCTTAAATCTTCTGCATCTCCCAAGAAAGTGGACATAGGAACTAATGTGTTAAAGAAACAAATAAGCAAATAAACAAATAGCTTAAAATACTGAAAGTGTTCAAAACAAAAGCAGATGAAGAGGAGCCCTTTCGAATCCCAAAATTCCACTGAGCTGTGCCAAACAACCAACAGAAACAACACCTGCGTATAAAATTAACTACGTGAGAGAAAATAGAGAAAAGACAAAATAATTTCTGATAGCTGTCATGCTGATGAACCCAGAAATTGCTAAAAATTATTCATTCAGAAAGCAAGAGAAGACACACTGAAGTAGAATCAGGTGTAACAATCTGAGAAAAATTGCTGAAGAGCAGCAGAGGGGGCTGTGTTGTCTGCTTTTCATGGGTGAGTTCAAGGGGACCTCAGTGATGTTACGCTGAGGCTGTGTGTTTGAAAGGTGAGAGCTCATGCTAAATAGAAACCGAGGAGAACAGAATGCAAATTAAACAGCACAAAGATGACAGGTGGAGGGGAGAGGGACAGACCAAGAGAGAAAATACTAGTAACTACAAAGAAGGAAAACAAAGTAGGTTCTCAAATAGTACACATCTGAACCATTTGGTGCTTTCGTAGAGAATGCTCTGAAGCTACAAAGTTTGAAAACTATCTTTATAAATCCTCATACACAGGAAGGTAATTTTAAATATATAAGAAGTCTCATTATATATAAAGATTTATAGCACAATAGGATGTGTTTGAATTCCATACACACTCTTTCTACGTAAAAAGAAAATATGAACAACTTGCTGGGCATGGTGGCACACACCTGTAATCTCAGCAGCTCTGGAGGCCCAGGCAGGAGAATCATGAGTTCAAAACTAGCTTCAGCAACCTAGCAAGGCCCTGAGAAACTTAGCGAGATCCTGTCTCAAAATAAAAATAAATCAATAAACGAAAAAGAAAAGAAAAAAAGAGGGATTGGGGATGTGGTTCAGTGGGTAACAGCTCCTGGGTTCAATCCCTAGTACTGAGGAAAAAAAAAAAAAAATTATGAGCAGAATAAACTTGCAGGTAGCAAAGACATAGCATTATCTCCTCACCAAAAATGTAAAACCCTAGTTTAATATTCCAAAATAAACTACTGAAATTAATGCATTAAACAAAGCACAAATCTGAATTATAAAAAACAAAGAGTTTGAAAATAGAGGTTTCATTTCAGAAGTCAGAAATGATTTAGAGATATATTTCAAATAATTTCAGAAATAAAGATAAAACTAAGTAAACAATGACAAGGAATACATATTTTATAATAAAAGGAGTAGAAAATGGAAAACTAAAATTTAAATCAAGCAAAAATATAGAAGGGCATAAAATGAGAGAAAAAATGATAGAAAAAGAAGATAAAATAGTTCCAGTATATTTATTGAAAGACAAAAATGAAAGGAAAAGAAAGGACAAAGAATAAATATTGAAGTATTTATATAGAACATTCCTTGACATAGAATAAGAACTATAACTTCATATCAAAAAGGAACCCCATGTATCTGAGAAAACTTTCACAAGCAGCCCAAACAAGACATATTATGGCAAAATTATTTGAGTTCAGCTCCAAATGCTCTCACAAACCAATTACCTTGAGGACAACAGCAGTATTACTTCAATGATTCTATAGAATTTAAAAAAAAATGTAGCTTTACAATTTTATTTATGAAGTAAGTAAAATGTTGATCATAAAATATGATAAAATTCCACTAAAAAAGTAAATATCAACCTTGGAAGCAAATATCAATAAGATCTTCAATTTGTAACTTCTTATAATTGCTATGAAAACACCATCTTTTTTTTTTCTGGAGGAAAAAAAACATGCATTTTAATGTTTTTGTGGAAGGGCAAACAAGCAAGAATAAGGAAACATTTAAAATTATGAAACAGGGCTGGGTTAACTGGGCCCAATAAGAAGTGTATTTTCTTTTTTTTTATTATTGATTCATTGAACACAAATGGAGTACAGCTATTGTTTCAATGGTTGTACACAAAGTAGAGTATTTTCGATATTGCTATATAAATGAAACAGAATAGAAATTCTGGAAGTAGATGTATTTGCAAACAAAACTTCAGCATATTAAAAAGGTAGCTTCAGATACCAGTGAGCAAAAATGCACTTTTAATAATAATTGGTATTGGGATAAAGGTATAATTATGAGAAAAAACAAAATCATTTTCATATCATATATGCAAATATTACCACAAAATATGGGTTATTCATCTAAAATTACAAAAGTAGGGCAAAGAATGTTTCTTTCTTTTATTTTAGTGTTGAGGTTGAACCCAGGGGTGTTTTACCACTGAACTACATCCAACCTGTTTTATTTTATGTGTTGAGATGGGGTCTTCCTAAGTTGTCCAAGTTGGACTTGAACATTTCTACCTCAGCCTCCTGAGTAGCTGAGGTCACACGCATGCAGAGTCTTAACTGTGACTCAAAGAATAGAAACAATAAAAGATAAAATTAATGATTTCCATTATGTAATTTATCAAAACTCCATGACAAATAAACTTATAAACAAATCGACAAATGCAAAATTTATATTTTGAAATGTTTTTGTAATAAAATATTGAAAGTCATCAGAACTACTCATTAAACAAGATTATATAATTCAGTAATATTGAAATTTAGACAAGCAAGATAGTCATGTATATCCTAAGGATAAAGAGAAAGGTAAGATGTTGTTATGGCAGAAAATATACAAAACTTGAAATAAAACAGACATTAGTGTGGCTTCTGCCCAAGGATAACATGCAAATTGTTTGTCTGAACTCTTAAAATAGTAAATTTCCTGTTATGTACATGTTAATAAAACTAAATACATATATGATTAATAAAAATAAAATAAAATAGAAAGTGAAAAGGAATACATTGTACATTATTTTCAGTGATCATATTTTTAGTAATAATTATAAAATCAAATATGATTTTCTTTTGATGTAATAAAATATGAAGCATACAACTCCTCCTATTAAGTACACTTACCAAAAAGTAAGACATAACCTAGATCAGCCTTCTACAATTAACTGCTTTTTCATAGAAATAAAAGTATCTACATACACAAAAGATGAAATGAGAAAAATCTTGAAAGTTTGATATGTTCAATGCCCTGAGTTTGTTTATTAAAGAAAAAGTATAAGGGGAGGAAACAGCATAGTAAGCTTATAAATTGAAAGCAGTTAAGCTATACCAATAAAATGTGAAGTATATAATTAGTTTCCTGATTCAAACAAACTGACTCTAAGTTGATGTGATATTGAAGGGAATTTGAGGAGAGTGTATTTTATAACATTACAAAATCATAATTACTTGCTGTGATAAAATATTGGGATTATGATTTTTAAAAGCATCTTTTTATACATAATGAGGTATCTATGGATATAATAATGTGATATCCAGAATCTGAGTGAAAAATTATCTATGATGGGGCATTGGAAAGAACATTGATTTAGACTTAGAAAAAATACATTAATGGTGTTGAAACTGGATTTTAGATTCACAAGTGTTTATTATGCTATTTTATATTTTCAAAGTATTTATACTTTTCCATTATAGTTCTTAGAGTAGCATCGATGCTAATATCAAAGACCAAGTAGTATTGGATAAGTAGAAATGATTGTTTCAAGTTATTTACAAACCTGGGAATAAGAAAATCAATGAGGGGCTGGGCTTGTGGCTCAGTGGTATGGCATTTGCCTAGCATGTGTGAGGCACTGGGTTCAATTCTCAGCACTGCATGCAAATAAATAAATAAAAATAAAGGTCTACGGACAATTAAAAAAAATTTTTTTAAAAAGAAAAAACAATGAAAGAGACCCTAATTTTTTCCACTTTTTTATTGGTGCATTATAATTTTAGGTAATGATAGGATTTATTTTTACATATAAGTACATGCACATAATATAACAATATAATTTGGCCAGTATCACTCCCCAGCACTTTTCCCCTCCTGCCTACCTCCCTACTCTTGGTCCCTTTTCTCTACTGATCTCTTCTGATTTTCATGAGACACATCTCCAACTTCCTTTTTCTTTTTCCTCTCTAGCTTCTACATTGGAGAGAAAACATAGAACCCTTGACCTTCTGAGTTTGACTTATTTCACTTAACATGATGGTCTGTAGTTCCATCCACAAAATATACTATTTTTAAAATATTTTTCAAACTAAAGAACCTAAACGTGTGCATGCTTCATTTGTTTTCATTCAAAATCTTGTTTTATAGTGTTTCAACCCATTGTCCAATGCATTCAGTTTCCTATTTTAAAATGAATATGACTGAACATCTAGACTCATTAACAAACTAAAATGTTTGTGATAAAGTAGGCATTTCTTGGCTTTTGTCCTTGCCTAGTAAACTAATCTAAGGATCAGGCATTAACTGCCATGGACTTTCTTTAAAAAATATTTTTAGGTATACAAGGACACAATATCTTTATTTTATTTGTTTATTTTTTATGTGGTGCTGAGGATTGATTCCAGTGCCTCACATATGCTAGGCAAGCATTCTACCACTGAGCCACAACCCCAGCTCTACCAGGTACTTTTTAAGGTACATTTTCTGTTTGCTATCCATGAGGAAGAAATGTGACCTCGTTCCATGTTCTAAATAACACAACTGTGTCCCAGTGATATGTGCATCAGGTCCAATGGGGGAAAATATGTGCCTCTGAACTTTTAACAACCTGCTCAAACTGTTTCCAGGAAATCTACAAGCAAAGCATGGAAAGGTTAATTGGTTAAACACCATGGGTAAAAAATATAAAAAGTTAAAAGCATTATATTTATACAAATGATATAGAGGTAACAGACTTCTGATATTTATCTGTTAAACTCTACAAGGTATGGTGAATATCCAAAGGTTTCCATTTATTTTAAATGTACAACCCAGTGAGTTGGGGAAAACAACCAAGGTTCAGAGTACTCCTGTGAGCACCAGAAAGCCCCTTGTGGTTGCACCCTTTGCCACAACATGGCCACAACATCACTTCTAGGCAACCAATGCCTGCAAATTAACTCTGTTTTTCCTTTTCTACAATTTTGTATGGATTTCATACAAAACACTAAGAATGTAGTCTTTAGTGATGGGTTTCTTTTACATAGTTCCTAACATTGTGTTATTGGAAAACTTTGTGGTGTGACACATGAATGACTCCTTGTAGTATGGGAGAGAACACTGAAAAGCAGAGCAGAAACCTGGGCTTCCCTCTCTGCTGGTCCCATATTTGTGAACTAAGTTCAAGTTTTGTCTGACTAGAGGAGGAGGAGAGTGGCACTAGTGCACCTTCTTCAAGGCTGGTGTGTAGATATAATTAGAGAAGGTACATAGAGTGTTTTCTAAGATGTGACACATTATATGGGTGAATTCAGAAATGACTACATGAAAAAGACTACCAGAAATGACACTGTTCTAAAGATGTTACTAAATGTGAATAAATTCCAACTAAATCATAAAATGTCAAAATTCTTACTTTTTCCCTTGGAGAATGAGAGTCATTTGTAGGAAGTCAATGAGTGGATTGTATAAAATTTAAATAAAATGGGAAAAAGTAGTACTATAATTACAAGAAGGAAAAATATCAAACCTATCTAAATAAAGCAAACTGTTGACTCTAAATATAAACTTTATTCTTTTACTTTTTCATTATCATCAGTACTTACCAAGAATTTATTTTGCACAGATTTCAGTGATATAAAATAAAGCAATGACTTCTTAATGAAAAAAATAAAATAAAATCCCTTCTGCTCCCTCCTCTCCTACGCTGGGGATCTAATCACTGGCCTCAAGCAGTCTAGGCAAATGTTCTACCACTGAGCTAAATCTCCTACCTGCAACCTTCTATTTTTTAACCAACAGTGTTAAAAAAGAAGAGGCCAACCATAATATCAAATAAAGCATTTGTTGAAAACATTTAATAACCAGGATACACAAAGAAACCTGAAAAATCACTAATAGGGAAAGAAAGAGTATATTAAAAATTGATATATAAATATACGAAAAATTACTGTATAAGTGATGGAGTTAAGATAAGCACCTGTGAAAATGCTTACTATCAGTCATCACTGGAGACATGCAAATTAAAACCACAATGATATATATGCCACAATATACCTTATCCAATGAAGTGTGTGTATATATATATATATATATACACACACACATATATATGTATACTTCTTCATATATTTTCTTCATATATATATGTATTTATATGAAGAAAACATTGACAATAGTAAATGCTTACAAATAAGGCAAAGCATCTGGTCCTTCAATATGTCACTGTTGAAAACGTAAAGTGGTATAGCAAACTTAGAATATAGTTCTGTAAGCCAGGTGGGGTGCAGCACAACCTATAATCCCAGTGGCTCAGGTGACTGAGGCAGGAGGATCTGGAGTTCAAAACCAGTCTCAGAAACTGAGTCAGGACCTATGCAACTTAGTGAGAACCTGTCTCAAAATAAAACATAAAAAGGGCTGGGAATATGGCTCAGAGTTTATGTGTCCTTGGGTTCAATTCTTGGTACTGAAAAATAAAAATAAAAATAAAATACAGTTCTGTAGTTTCTAATAAAACTAAGCATATTCAAAAATAATTCATGCAAAACCAAAGTTAGACATATGCCTACCTGAAAGCCAGAATACAAATGTTTATAGAGTTTTATTCAAAATCACCAAAACCTAGAAACAACATAAATATCCATAGAAGTATTAATGGAAAAGAAGTTTTTTGTATATCCATATGATAGAGGACTACTCAGCATGAAAAGGAATCAGCTATTATTCATACTATGACATGGATAAATCTCAAAAGGATTACCCTAGATGAACTTAGACCCAAAATGCTATATTATATATGATTCTATTTATTAAACATTTTAGGAGAGTCAAAACTATAGAGGCAGAATTCATGTCAGTAGTTGGCAGGGATGAAAGCAATGATAGTGGTGGATGCTTGATTAAAGATGGACTTAAGAAAACTCTTTGAAGTGATTAAAATACTCTGCATTATCATAATGATGGTGGAATATGATTATATAAATGACCTGCACACCTAAAATGGGTTAATTTTATTCTTTGTATATTATCCTTTAATAGGCCTGAAAATTATAAAATTTATAAAATTGCTTTAAGATCATTAACTATTATTTCTACATATTATGTAAAAAGCATTTACATTAAGTAAGAAAAAAATCATGAAAAGATTTGCTAGGTATCATTTGTGAGACCATGGGAATTCTTAAAATACTACTTTTTTTGTGGTGCTATAAACTTAACTCAGGGCTTTGCATATTCTAAGCAAGCAGTCCACAATGGAGCTACAATCCCAGCCAATAATTATTTTTTATTACCTAACATATATCATAATGCTACCTATAGGCATAAAGTTATTCTCAGTAATTTACACATATAACAGGTTTTTAAAACTTAAATATTGCTGCTGGCATACAATAACCCCTCTATTACATATGAGAAAACAAGGGCACAAAGGCACCAACAACTTTTTAAAGTAACTTCTACTATGAGCTGGAGCAAGAATTTGAACCAAGGCAGATTAAAAACCACTTTTAGTAAATCCTGAGATAAAGTTTTTTTCAGAAATACTGTCCCATGGAGCAAAATTATAGTGTGAGTGTGTGGCTAAGGCACTGAGAAACAGAAAAGGAGAAAAAGGTAACAACACATTATTAGGTTAGCTAGCTCTGTAGGTGGCTGGAGTTGATATGACAATACAATCTGATGCATCTTCTGCAGGGACATAGAGGAAGGTGACTTAGCCACTGGATCCTGGCCCTCATTGGGTAAGAATAGTCTGAAGGGCATTAAAGCCCCTATAATTGTAGGAGGCTCATGATTGAGTTTCAGTATTTTTCTTAAGGAATCACAAATTGCAGAGGTCAAGAAATAGTCCCTAGATAAGAAAAGATAAGATTGTGTTTAAGTAAAATGAAATTCTTTGTTTACCTGGCCAACTTTTCCAGATGGTAGGGCCTAGAAATGGGGCATAGGTAAAAAGAAATAAGGTTATAAATTTGGAAAATAAAATGGTGTTCTGAAATGATATCTATCTTGTAAGTGTATTTTCATAGGATTCATTTAAAATAAAAGCCATGTTATAAAAAGTGTCAAATACATAAATAATATTATTAGATGTAAACTAATATACAGTTATATTTTCTCATAGTTTTTTCTGAATATATTATTCAATATGTAAATTAATTGAGTCTAAAACTAATCATGAGGTATATTAATTTTCTTTATGAGAACTACAAATCAAAGAGGGCAGACTTCCTTACCAAAAAGTAATGGAAGGAAAACATGTATTACACTTGAGGTTAAGTGGCTCCTTGTACTCTAAGTAATATAGTAGACCATATGTTATCTTCACTTCAAGATACGAGATATTTTAATACCCAAAGACTTACTGTTATTAGTTTTTAAAATGCAAATTGATAAAAATCATCATTAAATGAAAGAAAACTGACTTCCTCCTCTCTACATGGAGGATATATGATAAAGAATGCATACAGATTGATTATATATGCAAGTTAATTCCCCCTTCCAACATACAGACATGCATTTTAACTTGTAGAAATGTACTATAATAAAGACAGAAGCCAGGCACTATGCCCTTCACCTGGCACTAGATGTTTGGAGGAAGAGACATGACCAGACCTTAACCATAGCTAAGGTGTACAACATTCTTAAATAACTCGAGCTGGTTCCCCAACAGATTAAAAGTGTCTTCAACCACAGGCAAATAAAAATGTCCTTGGGTGCCACAGCTTGCTTTAAAGAAGACAGGATTCTTTTAACTGTGTTTTAACTCATCGGTAAGTTAAGCTAGTGAATCTTGAGAGAATGAGGGTAAAATGTCATGTGTTTCTTCTCCTTCAAAATGCAGCAATAGAAGGGCAGTATCTAATGCTCTAAAATGTTCTCTTTCCGCTTGACTGATTTGCATGGGAAATAATGCTTGAAGAAGAGAGAGAAAAAAAAGATAAAGTATTCAGGAAAAACACATTTGTTTTTAAAAGGACAAAGAACAATACATGAAAATGGCTTTATTAAATATATCAATCAACAAGCTAAAAGTCCCAGCTGTGGACCTGGCACTGCATGCCCAAAGGCACTCCGAAGTATCAAATTACATTATGTTTTCAATATTAGTATAATCTGGAATTGGTCCTAGCTATATTCATTTGAGAAAGTATTCACATATACCCTTCCACACCTTGACAGGACCTAGAAAACGGAGAAAACTTGTAGAAGCTCCTCATCTACAAAAGAGTAGAAGAGATTTGCCTCAACTGAGACACGGACTAAGCACAGCTGAACGTTATCATTCTCCAATCATGCCAGGGGTTGGGGGTCGGAGGGCTGGGGGCAGAGCACGGGGAGGAGTTCTTTAAAGCTGTTATAGAACCAAGAATTATACATTGGAAGGTAAATACTGAGCCCAGATAAATAATTTTTTAAAACTTGTCATTGCTTTTGGTGTTGGGGGTTTAACTCAGGGGTTCTGTACCACTGAGCTCAATTTTTTTTTTTTTCTATTACTTTTTTTTTTTTTTTTTTTAAACAGGATTTTCCTAGGTTGCCAGGGCAGGCCTTAAATTTGTGATCTTCCTTCTTCAGCCTCCTGAGTTGCAGGAATTACAGGCATGCACCATCACACCTGCCAAAATGAAAGTATTTGTTAAGGGTAAGTGCTTAATCTAGGATAAATGTGTATCTGAGATTTTCATGAATGAAATATAAACTGATTTGACATCCATGTGCAAAAATTTTAAAAACATGACAGATTCACTTATGTGAGACAACACAAAAATACAAGAGTTAAAAATTCAAGTGCAAGCTAGAGAATTTTTATTTCAGATAATTTACTATTTGGATTTTCTAACACTAGTGATTTTTTCATGTTGATTGTGGCACCCTGTAATTTGCTGGATTCATTTGTTAATTCTAATAATTTGCGGGTGGGATTTGGGGGTTTTCTGTATAAGATCATGTCTACATTGGAGAAGGAAAAATATTTTAAATAAAAGATACTAGGAATTGGATATTCATGTAAAAAAATGAAGCTAAGACTTAGACTTTATCTTTCACCAATTAAAACATCTAATTCAAAATGGATTAAAGACATAAAAGTAATAATGAAAAGTATGAAGCTGCTAGAACAAAATAGAGTAAAATTGCTTCGGAACAATGATGTAGGCAAAGATGTTTTAGACAAACCCCAAAACTACTAGAAAAAAAGCAAAAATAGACCATGTGATTACACAAAGGAAAATGCTTCTGCATAGCATATAAAACCATCAACAGAGTTCTGAGACAGCCTACAGAATGGAAGAAAATATTTCAAACTATAGCTCTGACAAGAATTTATATCCAGGGTATATAACAAACTCCAAATAATAGCAAAATAACCTGATTATTAGTAAATGAGCAATAGACCTAAATAGACATTTCTCAAAAGAAAATATACACATGTTCAACAGTTATATGAAAAAAAATGCTCAACATCACTAATCATGAAAGGGATGCAAATTAAAACCACTACTAGATAACTCTTCACCTCAGTGAAAATGACTTGTCAAAATGACTAGAGCTAAGTGAGGGTGATACTGCGGAGAAAAAGGAATTCTTGCAGACGATTGGTAGGAATTGAATTGGTACATCCATTATGGAAACAATATGGAGGCTCCTCAAAAATAATAAAAATAGAATTGCCATATGAGCCAGTGTTTTCACTACTGATTATACTGCAAAGAATACAAAATCAGTTTGTCAGAGAGAAGTTTGCACTCTTGTGGTTATTGCAGCACTAGTCACAATTGCCAAGATATGACATTAACCTAACTGTCCATCAACTGATGAATGGATAAATAAAATGTGGTATATATGCACAATGGAATATATAATGCCACAAAAAAATGAAATCCTGTCATGCTGGCGACAACATGAATGAATCTGAAATTCACTATATTAAATGAAATAAGACAGGCATAAAAAGTCAAGCATTTCATGTTCTTACTCATGTGAAAGTGAAGGATAGGAAAAGTTTAATCAATGTGTATTAAGTTGCAGTTAGAAAGGAAAAAACTTCTTGTGTGTTATTACACAGGAGATTGTCTATAGAAACTAATGTACTATACATTTCAGAAAGCTGGAAAATATTTTGAAAGTTTTTTAAAAAAATTTTTTTTAGTTGTAGACAGACACAATACCTTTCTTTTGTTTATATTATGTTTATTTATTTTTATATGGTGCTGAGGATTAAACCCAATGCCTCACATGTGCTGGGCAAATGCTCTACCTCTGAGCTACAATCCCAGCCCTTGAAAATTTTTTTCATAAAGAAATGATAAATATTTGAGGAAAGAGATGATTAATCTGATTTAAACATTGTACAATGTATTTGTGTATTGAAACATAAAATGGTACTATATACTTATGTACAGTTTTTATGTCTTTATATATCAATTAAAACGAATTTAAATAACCAATTAAAATACTTTGAAGTTGTTTAGCACTCCAGTATAATTGATCCAGTCTGCAGTGGAGAGATAGATGTACTGCTTTTATGACATAGCCTAGAACATCACTTGTTGCTTCCTCCGTGGCTTGTAGCCTCACTAGTATCAAGATGGTGTGGGAGGATGGATGGAGATGGAAGATAATATTGAAACCCTTTCCTTAAAGGGAAGATTATCAGAGTCACTGTGTAAGAAGTCATTCTGACCATCTTTAAAATATCTATCTGCCTTCTGATAATGACATCATCGCACATGAAAATATACTTGTGCCCTACTTCAGTACTCCTAAGCCTTATCTTTCTATCGCCGTAGTTTGAGATTTTTAGGCCATCACTGATCAAGTATCTTCAGGGTCAGATGAGCACCCTCAGGTGAAATTACTTGAGTATAACTCCTTGAATATTTTTCCTCTGAATGTGAAGTCCTATGAACCTAGACAGGTATGAACTCATTCTACCACTTCCAACATACACTGGTGAGACAAACACAGAAAAAACAATATATATTCTTTTGCACACAAAAGAGGAAAGTGGGAAGGACACAGCGAACACTTGTCCATAGCAATTCTGAAATCTACCTGGAAGAATGGTCCAATACCTATCCTTGGATGTTTTCATGGCTCTTGACTGTATCAGTCATTTGCATTGTTATTTCTCTCAAAAAGAATGCTTTTATGTATTTTCTCAGCTTCTCTTTCTGTAAAGTTTTGGAGATCCAAAGACTTTTTTTTTTTTTTTTTTTTTTCACTTTTTACCTTCTTTGTCTCTGTTTCAGTTAGAGTTTTTGCTGCTGTGACCAAAAGGCCTGACAAAAACAATTAGAGGAGAAAAAGGTTATTTGGTTGCTCACAATATCAGAAGGCTTAGTCCACAGACAGCTTCATTCCTCGGGGCCTGAGATGAGGTAAATTATCACAGTGCAAGAGTATGATAGAAGAAAGCAGCTAAGGACATCCCACCAGGAAGGAGAGAGAGCTAATCTCACCTCACAAAATATATAACACAAAGGCACACCCCTGAGGACCCACCTCCTCCTGTAACACCTTACTTGTTTACACTCTCCACTCAGTTAATCCCTCTCAGGAGATTAACACAATGATTAGTTTAAGGTTCTCATAACCTGGCCAGATGCAGTGGCACACACTTGTAATTCCAGTGACTCAGGAGGCTGAGACAGGAGGATTGGGAGTTCAAAGCCAGACTCAGCCAAATCCAGATGCTAAGCAACTCAGTAAGACCCTGTCTCTGAATAAAGTACAAAATAGGGCTGGAGATGTGGCTAAGTGTCCGAATGCCCCTAAATTCAATCCCTGGTACCCCCCGCCTAAAAAAGAAAGGTTCTCATAACCTGATCATTTCATCATCTCTAAACCTTCTTGACTTGTCTCACACATGAGCTTTTGGGGGACACCTCTCATCTAAACAATAAGTCACTTTTAGGCTAACCTGATATAATCCTCTTAAAAACTTTGAGAATTTCCTGTGTGCTGATTTATAATTCACTACATTAGAAAAAGACACATATATAAATACCTCCAGTACACTCTGTATTGGGTTCCCTGAGAGTCTTCTTTGGAACAACACATGTTGAATCCTAACATTCCTCTTGTTTAATCTAAAGTTCTATAAGGCAGTTCTTAGATCTTTAGAAGACCTGCTTTTTATTTGAAAAAGTTTGTAAGACACCACTATAAATATTTATGAAAAATAAATAAATGATCTCATGGGCACACTGGAATTAGAGATTTTCCCCTAAATAATTTATTAATGTGAGATGTTTATAATTGTTGTTGTTGTTTACTTGTTCATTTTTCCAGATGTACACAAAAAGATTAAGAAATATCTTATTTTCAAATGCAAGAAATAATGTTTCCTTTTTTATTTAAAAGTTTATTCTTCATCTTCTCTCTTTTTGCCTTTGTTAGATGGAATGAGAATGAGCTAGATGTAATCTTTAATATTGTACCTGAAAACTTCCTTAGCCAAATCATTATTTCATTTTGTCTTCTGTTTTTACTATTGGTGACAAAATGTTGTCAAATTTCAACTTCTATGTATTTCCACTAACTCCAATATTTTCTTTACATTTCTTTCAGTTAATCTTGAGAATCTTTTGAAATCAAAGTCCTTAGTTATTTACAAACACCCTTCTTGAAGACTTTTATTATTTAATTTTGGATCTCCTTAAGTCTATTTTGCTTTGCCTGCTTCCTGATCCCAAAACTTCAACCAAAAATAAATAAATAAATAAAATAAAATAAAATCTAGGGGATGGGTTTGTGGCTCAGTGGTACAGCACTTGCCTAGCATGTATGAGGTACTGGGTTTGATCCTTAGCACCTCATAAAAATAAATAAATAAAATAAAGGTATTGTGTACATCTACAACTAAAAATATATATATTTTAAAAAATCTAGAAATCTGTTAAGGCAGATTTCTACTCCTCAGTTTACCTTTTTTTCCACTTACCTGTATTTAAGGGAAAAAAAAATCATCTCCAAACTGGGGAACTTAAACAACAACCTTTGATATGTCATAATTCCCTGAATCAATAATTCAGAAAGGTCTCATCTTGACAGATCTGTCTCAAGGTCATTCATTAGGTTGCAATTTGATGGTGGACCAAATTAGAACATGGTGGAGAATTTGAATTAGTGGGGGCTTGTGGGAATGGGGGGTAGATAGACATCAGTTTTTCTTCCTATAGTCTTAAAACCTAATTAAGATGCTAGTCAGAGTTTCATTGCCATGATCAAAATACCTGATAAGAACAACTTAGAGGAAAAGTTTATTCCCATAGTTTCAGAGGTCTCAGCACATGGTCAGTCAACTGCACTGCTCTTGGCCTGAGGTGAGGCAGAACATCATGGTGGGAAGGGCATGGCAGGAGGAAAGCTGCTCAGCTCTTGGCAGCCAGGAAGGAGAGAAAGAGAAAGCATTCAAGGAGCCAGGATAAAATGTATTCCCCCAGGGCATACCCCCAGTGACTACTTTCTCCAGTCATGTCCCACAGTTGCCATCTAGAAATCCATTCAAATTCTTAATCTATCAAATGGATCAATTCACTGATCAGCACTCATAATCTGATCACCTCACCTCTGAGCATTTCTGTATCGTCTCACACGTGAGCTTTTTGGGAACACCTCATTTCCAAACTATAATGTTGGCTTTCAAAGTTCCACTCAAAATTGCTCTGTATCAGAAAAATAAAAGAAATTTAAGTCTTTATGGATAGTAAATAATAAAATGGTACTTATTTGCAGAAAAAAATGATCAAACATGGAAAATTCAGTGAGTCTATACAAAAAGAGAGGAATTCAGTTTTTGGAAATGATACTATTGAAACGTCAATAGTTAATATAGCTAATCAAAATTCTAGATGCCCATAGAGATTTACTAACTGAAGCTAAAAATGTATATGAAGAAATCAAATATTTTTTAAAATACTTTGTTTTAGGTGTAGGTAGGCACAATACCATGCTTATATAACTACATCAAAATGGATTCTACTGTCATGTATAACTAAAAAGAACCAATAACAAATTAAAATATATTTCACATATAACTGAATAACTTGCCATATAACCGAATAACTCCTTTCTTGTGTATTTATCTAAGAACATAGAAAACATATGATCAAAATAAATTTGTAAAAAAAAATTAGGCTTACAAGAAAAGGTCAAATCAGCTTTAATCATTCAAAAGTGGAAATGAACCAAATGTCTATCAAATGAATGACTACTGTGCTGTATCCATATGTGGGAATATTATTTAGTGAATAAACAAGAATAAAACATAGAATATGACTGAGTCTCAAGAACATTAAAGAACTTCACTCAAAGTGAAAGGAACTAGAATTTAAAGAGTGTCTACAGGCTTGGGATTTTAGTTCAGTGCAGGTTTGATCCCCACAACATGCCCCCACCCCCCCACACATATGTGGTATTTATATTTTGGTTAGTGTGGTAATTACAGGGTCATATGCATTTTATAAAATGAATTGCATACAGAAAATGGGTATATTTCATTTTTTAAAAAATTATACCTTGATAAAATGTAGTTAAAATTGTTTAGGGAAATTACAGTAAAAATATCAAAAATAATTCCAGTATCTAGCTTTCAAAAAGAGCAAAGTGGATATAGGAATAACACACATCTGAATAGAGGTGATGAGAATTTTCCAGAGTAGAAGAGTCCTCAAATTGAAATAGCAAGCTAAGTATAATGTAGTATAAATCAATACAGAGCAATATTTTTGTTCCAATATGACTTGCATTTATACGTAGCCCATTCGTTTTTGCCATTTGTCTTCAATTTCAATACAATCAACTCTATTCATGGAATATACATATAAAATTCATTTATAAAATGAAGTTATTTCTATGACCCTAATATGATTCATTCCATTTCTTCAGAAGAAGAATACACTAGTTTCAGTGCCTTCTGAGAGCTGTGGCTTTGATTCATTAATTATTCTCTTCTTGCTACTTAACATAGAATGTGGAACATTATTGAAATTCAATAAATATATTGTTCTGTTCGTTGAGCAAGATATATGGTAACTTTATTTAAATAGTACATTCTTCAGGTATTTCTTGGATAGGCAAAATTAAATCATGTGCATTATTTCCCATTTAGTACACAAGAGGATTAAAATTAATATTGTAATTACATATTTCATTTGTTTAAAACTGTACCTATAAAAGTAATTTATATGATGATGATTAAAATCAATATATCATAATAAACTTTTGACAAGCATTATGCAAATTATTCTAAAATCAGGTCATTTTTCTAATAGCTAATAATCTACTATTGAAAAGAGTCCTAGCACATTCTGTATCCAGATATCTTTGTTCACTGAGATTAATAATTATAACAAGGCATGCCTTGAATGAAAAAGAAAATGTATGTTTTCAAAGAAGCAATTGTTCAGAATTTTGTAGATCTTATGTAATGTATTTCCTTTAGAAGGTTCCCTCAGTGGTGGCCAGAGAGTTTGAATGCCCACTGTTCTTTCGCTCAGTCACGCCTTGACTTCTTGCTTTGCTACTGATATTTTTTTCCCATTCTACCTCAAATTTGACATTTGTTATGATTTTACCCTTCAGATTCTTACTCTCCATTAACCACTCTAATATGAAAAGACCCACTAACCAGGAAGGAACTACCACACTTTCTTTCTGTCCTACATTTTATCTGTACAGAAATGATGTAAATTTAATTAATTTAAACTGAGAATATTGATTATGAATATGATAAAATGCTGCTAAATGTGTTTTACATAATTAATGTTGAAATTACACTGTAAGAGCACTCAAAATGTTTTACTCACAGAATAAACAAAAGATGGCAGCCCTTGCTTTAGGAACAAGAGTTTATGATATTCAGCAAACAGGTAAAAAAAAAAGAGCTACAAAATTTATAATTTCAGAAAATAAACTGAAGACATAAAAAACCAACAGAGACCTTAAAATATTTAAAATGTTGCTACCTACTCTCCACAAGTGTATATAAAGTAACTCCATAAATAACCCAAAATTTATGACAACCAACATCACAGAATCTGTGGTTAAGTAAGTGAAATGACTATAGTATTAGTACCCAGGCTTCAACAGTGAACTTTTGCCACTTCAAATGCTCATTCATATATCAATGAAATTTGCATTCTAGACAGGATGGAATAATTGACCCTAGACTGTTTCTGATGCTGTAAACATCTATGAAACTGAAAAACACAGGAAGTGACAGGATAATGGTCCACAAAAGGAAGTCACAAAAAAGGTAATCACAGCCTGGGAGAATTTGGATGAAATGTACTGAAAGAAGGAAGAGTACAAACAGAGTAGAGTTGTCTTGCAAAATGATAATTATGATTGGAGTTTGGAGTGATTAATATAGCTAGAATTGCTGAGCAGAATTCTAAAACTCAGTAAAGAAGGAACTTATGATATCTGCATAGGCATTTTTTTGAATCTTTGACTAAATGCTTACCTATCTGTGTGCATGACAAGAGTTTACAATGCTAGGCACAAAATATATTATGGAAAGTATAAGTAATAGATAAATTTAAAAAGGAAATAGGAAGTTATAAACAAACATTTTTTTATTTTCATTTTTTTGATACTGGGGATTGAACCCAGGGGCACTCAACCACTGAGCCACATCCCCAGCCCTATTTTGTATTTGTATTTAGAGACAGGGTCTCACTGAGTTGCTTAGGTCCTCGCTAAATTGCTAAGGCTGGCTTTGAACTCGTGATCCTCCTGCCTCAGCCTCCCAAGTGCTGGGATTGCAGGCATGAACCACCGAGCCCGGCTGGAAGTTATAAACAAATTTGTTCTCAGGGTTCAGACAGGACTGGGAGACAAAAAGCTCTGAAAAGTCAGAATAAAGGGAACAATTTTGTCACCCTTGGTGCTTAGTAGAGATATCAAATGAAGTGTGGTTAATAGAAGTAGGAGTAGCTCCTTTCCTACTCTAAAAATTCATGCAACTTTTCTCCAGAATAAAGATTAGCAAGTCAAATGCTGCCTAACAAACAACAAAAATAATGGGGAAAATATTAAGTAAACATAACATTCACAAAATAAAAAAAAATTGAACTAGCAAGGAAAAGAATATTCCTATAAACATGAAAGTAGAAAACTTAATTAAGGTAGGCAAAAATGAGAGAAAATATGGAATTCATAGACATGAAATTTTAAACAGCCATTAAAAAGGTGTTCATATATTTGAGGGAAATTTTAAACAAACTCACAAAACATAAGAATTCTAAACAAATATCATAAAAGATAAAATGTCGAATCCAAGAATTTAAAAATGTAATGAAAAATCATTAGGTACATGAAAGAGAACATTCAACATTATAATGTACTTGACTTCAGGGCAATAAATACTATACTGAAGAAAAAAGAAAGAAAAAAGTGGTGAAAATTGTTTAATTGAGCCTTATTGATCATTACTGGGATATTATTGAGCAGCTTTCTACACATTCAATTGACTCAGATTGTGAAGTCAGAGGAGAAAATTTAATTGAAGAACTATTGACTGGAAATTTTATGAACTTGATTTGAAAATATTAAGCCTCATCCATAAAATTATTAGCAGGGAGAGGAAGCAGGGAGAAAAGAAAACAAATAAATAAGAAGAAAAATCTTAATAAGTGGGTAGAGAAGGAGACATGTTTCACAAAGAAAACAAAACTAAAATGAATATAACATCTTCTTTGGAAGTAATGCAACCCAAAGGGCTGTGGAACAATAAGTTTAATAACCTTAATTAAAAAATAAAAGCTGTCAACCTGGAAATATTCTTCAAAATCGAAGGCAATACAATATTATTAGACAAAACAGAGAAAGGGGAGAGA
>JAJEJO010001858.1:414715-426873 GCA_020662805.1 Glaucomys volans
TCTCAGTGCTGACTACTAATAGTGCCTTTTTCTGAATGGCATATGACAGACACTTTAGATACACGGGGAACTAACAACACATTTAACAAGAATATAGAGCTAATAGGAAAACACACTTTACAGAGTCCATATCTGTAATGGTTAATTTGAATTGTCAACCTGATTGGCTCAAGAGATGCTGATGATTACGAGGCTTCTGGGCATGTCAGTGGGGTGGGTCAAGGAATGATTGGCATGTGGGATAGGGAATTGAAGTGGAGACCCTCAGTAAGTGTGGGCAGCACCATCCAATAGTATGGTGGCTTGGATGGAATGAAAGTTGGGAGAACAAGGAAGCAAGCTGGATTCTTCTTGAATGGGTTCTTGATTGCTGCTGGGATCGCCTGAGAATATCAGACTCTCAGTTCTTCACTCTTCCAAAGCATACTCTGCTGGTAGTTCTCTAGGAAGTTCCCAGAAGCCTTGGTCTGGGAGTACAGTAGCACTGTTGATCTTTCTTGTTCTAGGGCTTCTGCCTCTTGGACTGCACAACTGCTGGTTCTTCTAGCTCTCCAGCTGCAGACAGCCATTGTGGACCATCCAGCTTCTGCCCAAGTAAGCCAATCCAATAAATCCCCTTTTTATAATCATGCTTCCTGTTGATTGTGTTCCTCTAGAGAACCTTGACTAAGATAAAATTAAAGTTAATGGATTTTCTTTTTAATCTCACAACTAATTGATGAAAAAATTACTCTGTATACCAAAAGATGCTAGTTGAAAATCTGGAAAATTTCTTATAACAGAGAAAACCCCAATTTTACTATTTCAAGCTCAGTAATTTGTTTTAAATGCAGAAGTTACATCAACTTGGTAATGAACACCAAAATACATAATTTAACAACCAGAAATGATAAGACTTCAACCACAGCATGGTGTATCCCTGCATGTCCACATAAAAGTTCTGTGGAGAGTCAACCCTGAACTTCCATGGAATTAAAATCCGATATTCCATTGAGTAAATTAGTTTAGGACTATTATTCACATCGAATAGGAAATTTGAAGTTTTTATGAAATTAGCAAACAATAGAAAAAAAAATCACATGAATATAATTTCTGATGTTAATACATCATTGGATAGAAAACATATAATAAATCTATAGAAAGAGCATATTTGCATTATGATTCCATGAATGTTAGCAATATATTGTAGTAATATAAAAATGGAGCAATTAAATGAGCCTTAAATGAATTTTAAAAGCTTCATAGAGATGTTAGTGATATCTAACTTGCTATATTATTCCATGTGGTGAAACCTCCACGTGGAGCAGTTTATAAACTCATGACTAGTACATCAACTGCTCAACATTAATTTGATCAAATGACTGTAATGGAGAACTAAGAGAAAAAAATATAGCATTAATAGTAGCCATAAAAGCGACTGGTTTCCAATCCTTTGGAATTTATGAGTATGCTTTCTATATAATGAGAAAGAGGGCACGAACCCTGCTAGCATACATAACTAGAATACAGGCATCCAGCCAAGTGTACACAGTCTTCCAGGAAAATGCCATTTGTTTGTCCATTCATGAAAGAAGACTCTCTTGAGTCAACTACAACTTTGTGACAGTACTGGGCAATGATGTTGACTAGGAATCATATTGCAATTTATTTAAATAAATAAAAAAATTTTAATTCAAGTTAAAGATAAAATAGGCAACATATTGCAGTAATATAAAAATGGAGCAATTAAATGAGCCTTAAATGAATTTTAAAAGCTTCATCGAGATGTTAGTGATATCTAACTTGCTATATTATTCCTAATCTAGGATACATAAATTACAGTATCATTTATTATATTTTTAAATCAGTTGGTTAATTTCTAAACTGAGTAGCTATGCAAATATATACTTGTCACTCAGGTAAGTATGAAGAGTAACTTTATAATATTAATATAGTGATCATTCAAAAGCATAGGAAAATAGACCTGAAACAAGTGTTTGAAATATATTTTAATAGCAGTATATGGAAAACCCCTTGAACCCTCATTTCTTTTCTACTACTAACAAAAATGCTGAATGCATTATTTGGAAAGTAAATTAAACTCAGTTTAAGACTCTATATCCATATCCACATAGTGAATTATACAGGTAATACATTTAGACCTGGAAAGAAACCTTGATTCAACAAAGAGAAAAAAAAATTGAGAAGCCAATGCCAGTTCATATGTAGCATGCAAAACTAGTTTTAACTAAATATTAATAATTTCTAATTTATTGAAATAACCAATACTAAAGATACATGGTTAAGAAAATAACCACTTGGTGTAATTTTTGAGCAATATATATACACAATGGAATATTATTCAGCCATAAAGAAAAATAAAATTATGGTATTTGCAGGTAAATGGATGGAATTGGAGAATATCATGCTAAGTGAAATAAGCCAATCACCAAAAACCAAACACCAAATATTTTCCCTGATACATGGATGATGATACATAATAGGGGTGGGAGTTTAGGGAAGTAAAAGAAGAATGAGGGAATTTTAGATTATGTAGAGAGAAATGAGAGGAGGGAGGGGTTGGGTATGAAAGATGGAATGAGACAGACATCATTACCCTAGGTACATGTATGATTACATGTATGGTGTCAATCTATATCGTGTACAACCATAGAAATGAGAAGTTGTACCCCATTTGTGTACAGTGAATCAAAATGCAGTCTGTAAAAATAAAAAAATCTTAAAAAAAATTTTTAAATAAAAGACAAGCCATCTTATTTAGCAATCAAAATGAGTAATGGAAGGCTATTTGTATTATGGAAAAAAAATCCAAGTGTGTAAACAGGAATACAAGAAGTTAGAAAATGAAATAGAATGTTTTGTTGCTAAATTTTGGAATGCAAGATGTAAACAAGATGGGACTAGGGGTATAGCTTGCTGGTATAGTGCTTACCTCGTATGCCCAAGGTCCTGGGTTTGATTCCTAGCACAGCACACACAAAAAGTGATGAAAACATATGAGTATTTAGCCTTGAAAAGCACAGAAAGAAAATCTTTATTTATATCAATTTAAAATATCATAAGCTTCTGTGAAAATTTTTCCCAGTATTTCATAATCCAACAGTTTGAAAATTATTCATAGTTACAAGAAATCTCTTAGAATATTTGGATATTTGATAAAAAAATTAGTTGGAAAACAAGCCATTTTAATGTTTTGATATGTTTAAGTTTTGACCAATCTTTTCTTAGTAAGTAGTAGAATGATTACTAGAGAAGAGTGTAGGACTCTTTTAAAGCTTCTTTGAAAAGTTCATGTTATCAATTTTTCTTACACTTATTAACCTATTAGGCACTTAAATGCCTTGCACTAGAGATTTCATTCATATGTCGTAATCTTACAGTATATTGTCTCCTTCTCCTTTCTCCCAATTTCTCAATATTATGTCAATAAAATAATTTCCCTTAATTAAAAATAAGAATTAATTAAAGATAAGAATCTTGGGACAAACATATATGAATATATTTAGTTATGAAAAGGAGGCCTTTGAGAAAAAACTTGAAAGAACTAAGAATAGATAAATTGTTTTTCATAATCTATGATCAGTAATTTGAAGATAAAATGCAAATTGATGACAAGAAGTCCAGCAATGTGGGAAAGACTGGAACCCATGTAGAAAACACCCCAAATTCCCTCATGATCACCTGAGCAAATTGATAATCATTGAAGCCATATCTATGCTTCATTTCACATTGTTTAGTGCCATGTTAGCTTTCCTTAGCTTCTCGAAATACTGCGAATAATTCCAAAAACACTGTCATAGTTGTATTTGACTTAAATAAGAAAGGGCAACTAAAGGAAGGAGAAAATAATCATACTGAGAAATGGACATGAAAAAAAGAATAACAGAGCTAGTGATGATTCAGCCAATAACGTTCCCCAAGAATGTCAAAGTAGAGGAGGGATTGAATTTCCCTTTGAAAATCCATTAGACATCAGTTTTTCATTGCTGTGTAACAACTTACAATTTCCATATAATAAACCAAAAACAAGTACACAAGTGAATTATTTCAGTTTCTGTGTGTCAACAATATGGCACAGCGTGGTGGCTCTGTTAAGATCTCAGGAGTCTGAGATTTAAGTGATTAGCAGGGCTTCTATCTCATCTGAGTCCTCAAAGCTTACTCCAAGTCATTGGCAGAATTCCTTCCTTGATGGTATAGGACTGCTGTCAGGTCACTGGTCATTGACTAGATACCAGTTCTCAATCCTAATGTTTGCTCTTGTTGCTTTGAATTTCTGACTTCCTTTCTGTCTGACATCTAGACCCAGATGTACAAAGCTCATGTGATTAAATCAGGTCACACAGATAATATCCCTTCCTTAAAGTCACCAAAGTGAAATACCATCACATTCACTGTTCCTTTCCACATGAAAGGATATGGAATTATTCAGGGCATGCAAAAAAGAGAAGGGGGATATTGAAGACATCTTAGAACTTCCCTAAGACAGGCATTTGACTTCATTTTTGTTTTAATTCTATATGTCTAGATGACCCCCAGGAAATCCTCCCAAGACTTGGGATTATCCAGTGGCTGAGACCTTTATTATGTATGTGTAAAGAAAGAGATCCAATTGTTGTATTACAATATTTCCCTACTGATTCAAAAGTGTTGGTTTATTTTTCTATTTTTAACATTCATGAATGGTTCAAATTTCAGATATATTTTTAAGAAAAAATTAATAAGGATCATGGTTTTACAAGGACATGATTTTGAAAAACAAGTTTATCTGTGAATTTTATCATAATTCTAAGTTTCTCTAGACATTATAGATAGGAAAGAATAAATGGCCTCAATTTTTTATAAAGTATGAGAATGATACACATTTATAATACAGAATCAGAATTGTGGAAATAACCCAATTCTTTATGATAAGCTCAGGAGTGAGAGTCAAAAAATTCTGTTTTGTAAATGGAAGACAGTAAAAATGTTCAAATTGGAGTACAAAGAGGCAATATCAAAAATTGTAAGGAGATTATATAAGAAGAAAGTTTTCACATGATTTTTTATTCATGAAATCAAATTTGGTGAACACTAAAATCTAAATTTCATATAATTTTCATATACTTTTTAACATGTTTTTAAAATTTTTTCTCAATAATTAAAAATGTAAAGATGATTCGTAGTGCATAAATCAACAACTGATCAAATTTAGCATGTTAATAGCTAAATCATTATACAGTAGTTTTTTACTCTCCTAAGGACTCTGACACACTCTGTCTCTTTCACTCTCTCTCTCTCCTCATATATACACACACAGAACATATGTATATACACAGTATGACCAAATTGTATTTTCTTTTTTCTGTTAAATATACTATGTACTCATAAACTCTTCTTATTTCCAGAGTCATGATCACATGAAATTATGTACAAGTAGCTATAGATACAATTCCCTGTTCATGTACATAAAATATCTCCCAAATGTTGGGGTGGGGACTCCCAAGTGAGTTGATTCTACCATCTTTTACAATTAAATTTATTTCCTTCTGTAACCATGATAAAAGCATCTACAATTTATGATATTCTTTGTATCTTTTTTGCAACTAATACATGAGGATTTTGTAAAGAAGATTTCATTTCTTATTTTTTGAATACCAATTCATGGGCATTTAACAGCAGTAGTGTACGGTATATAGAGGCAGAAGTTCGATTGCTGGGATTTAACACATGGAGGATTTGAAGTTAGTTGAGAAAATATGTGCTAACAGAGTCCTTCCTAATTCTAGATAGTCTAGAACTTTATATTATTTTATGCTCTTAAAAATTTTCACAAAATGATTTATTCACAAGTTGCTGTCTATTCTATAGAAATAACATTTTAAAGTTTAGATTCAATAGTGATTTCTAAAGATTAAATTATGGTCTGTTCACCTTGAATCTATGTGGGTGGTTAAATATCTCTCTTGGAAAGTAAACAGCAATGGTTAATGAAAGCTTCTAACAACAAAACAAGATGAAAACCTGACTTGGATTCTTTATTTTCTCCAAAGCAGTATTCATGATTACTTTTTTTTTGACAAACTAGTACAACATAAATACTTTTAAGTACTATTTTATGTTTCTAGCAAGCTTCTTGAGAAAATGTTTTCACCCTTTGGCTCAAAAAAGTATTCAGGCCTAAAAACATGTGGTTCTATCCATTTTCACTAACTTATGTGTTGGTGATCGGCCACATGGATACCAGGGGAGAACTCCTTTATTGGAATTCCAACTAAATGAAACAAAGAGAGTCCTACGTGTTAAGAAACTATAATAATCAAACAAAAGTCAGCTGTTATCATCTCAGCCTTGAGGAAGAACTGAAGGACTTGCCATATACAAAATCCCAAGAATGAGACAGTGCATGAATGTCTTGAACTTGACAAATCCATGGAAACACTTCTCTTAATTGAGGCATTGAAGAAGTGGAGAAGAGCAGAGGAGCAAGTTGATACATAGGAAAGAACAAAATAACCAATTCTGAATCTCTGAGAGAATTTCTCTTCTGAGTAGGACACACTGAATCCCTTTCAATTTCTCTTCTGAGTAGGACACACTGAATCCCTTTCAATTTAAAAACAAACAGGCCAGGTGTGGTAGCACATACCCATCATCCCAGGCTGAGGCAGGAGGACCATAAATTAAGGCCAGCCTGTACAATTTCATGAGACTCTGTCTCAAAGTAAAAAATAAAAAGGGGGGAATGTGGCTCAGTGGTAGAGTCACCCTGAGTTCAACTCCCATTACCAAAAAACAAAAACATACAAAACCAAAAAACAAAACCCAGCTTTAGTAAATGTCCTATAAAATATCTTATATTTTATGGATCTGGACTTAGAAGAAAAGAATGAAGCAAAGAGTTGACTGGAAATCAAGGCAATGCAGATCCTATGTCGGTATTTCCAGAAAAGTAACCCTGAGATAGATGTCTTTGGTGAAGTAATTGCTAGTCCTCAGGAAGTGTTTTGACCAAATTGACTCTCAAGTTCCTAGATAAATCCAGGAATGAGAGTAAAATTTTAGGGAAAATGGTATTACTTTCTGTTCAATACCAAGTAATGATATAGTTGTGTAGCAAGGTATCACTGACACAAGAAAAGTATTTCTATGTGTTGGAAATTTTTAATACCTTTTAATATTTAATAAGTCCATAATGTCTGTGCTGGTGAGTTACCTTAGTCAAAGTGCTGGCGGTGGTGTTTCTTTCCTTCTAATTAGAAAAGTCATGACACTTAAAATGTTGACTGTAGTGATGACTTCATGAAACTTAATAATTTCAATTTTACACAAAACTCTTGAAAACTTAATTTATGATTAAAATGCTGTGAAAAATTTTTATGGAAAATTCTTACATTGAAAGGAAATTAATGACACTTAAAAAATCATGGGTATGTGTAAAGGATTTTGAGCACATAAACAGTTCACCAATCGATGCCTACATTTGGTAGATGTCCACAAGGCAAAAATAAATGTAAGTTTCTAGTAAAAGTGTTCACAAGACTCCATGTGCATTGTAGTTATTACAACATGATTTGTCTCCTTTGTATGGCTGCAAAATACATTTTGCTATTAACCTGTAGTTTTTTTTTTAATAAGTATTCCATATTTATTAGAATGGCATGCTTGTTCATTCACTCACTTCTAATGGGAGACTAAATTGTGTACTACCATTCCATTTTATTTATTTTACTGTAACAAATTACAAAGATATCTAATTATTCGTATTTACATAATCTAGTATTCTGAATAGCTCTTTTTTTTTTCTTTTAGGTTAGTAATGCACAAATTACAATGTAAGGGCCAAATTCAGTTGTGCTTTGTTTTTATAAATAAAGTTTATACCCATTCTCTTACCATTGTCTATGGATGCTTTCCTCTTATAACACAGAGAGGAATAGTTATTAGAGAGACTACATGGCCCCAAAAGGCCTCAAATATATACTATCTGGCCACTCACAGAAAAGAATTGCTGACCCTTGACTGTTTCAAATAATGACAGGTATTTCTAAACATAATGCCTGGGAGTTTATATGTTGATAATTAGAAAACACAGAGAACATTAAAAAAATGTAAATAAAACTTTGTTTTTTCATGCGGTACTCAAAGATTGCCTAACCAAAGAGAACATTTTGCTGCGCCTTCATAATATTAACAAACTGCTGTCTTAGGTACAATAAGCAGCTGATTTATTGAAAGTGACTTGTGCAGTCAATATCTGAAATGAAACAGCTAGTTTCATCTTGTCCAATTTTTACATTACTCTTCATTTTCCCTGAGAACTACATTGCTGAAACACTTTTAGTAAAGCACTTCCTTGTAAAATGATCAGTTGTATCTGTCACTAGGAAGAAATGCATTTTCCTGCTTTATTACAGCCATCTGCATCTTTCATTTTCTTTTAATTCAGTCACTGGAGCCCTAATGATCGCAGCCATTTCAGGAGATGCCATCAATTACAGCAAGGAGCTCATTCAGAAGTGAAAGATGAGTTCCATTCTCTCTTACTTAGAGGTCAGTGATCATTCCACAACCTCTTCCCAGTGAACAAATAGTACAGTAACTTTCACAGGCTCCTTTCATTTTTCTCAAGTCTGCTTCTTTACGACTTCTTGTAGACCTTGGTTATAATAACTTCATATGTTCAATGCTGGCAGTCCTACAACAAGCCTGACCCAAACATTTTCTTTGTGTCCAACATGTCCAATTCAAACATATACAAGTCTGACTTTAATGGGGCATTTTTGAAAATATATATATTGTTAAGACAGCATTTTTTAAAAATAGTTAGTACAGTTTATATCTAAATGATTCTAAAGTAGCAAATTACCTTCCCTCAACACATACATTTTTCATAAAAATAACCATTTGAAAGACTCAAAATAGATTATACATTTGTATTAAAAAATAGCACCATATTCAAAATATTACATTTGTATGCCTTCTTTAAATCACCTTTAATAATTAGGAATAAAATTCAATTGTCATTATTTTGTTTGGAAGTAGAAGGATTGGTAGAACTAATACATGAACAAAAAAGCCCGCACACAAAATGTATACCATTATATGTTTCCTTGGCCATGTTCAGTCTATTGATGAGCCCATGAAAGGTATTCTTCATTTCTGTTATAACATTTCTTATTTCTAGCATTTTCTTTTGTTAGGTAGGTAGTCAGCCATGAGCCAGTGGGTAGAAAAAGGACGATGGAGGGCAGTAGCAATACAGGGAAGACATTAGAAATATGCATTAAGAAAAATCCATCTGTCGCAAAACCACAACCACAGGAAGCCTCATGGGACAGGCAAGCATCTGAAAAATGGGAGTCCAAATGCCCAACCCTCCCCAACCCTTAGAAAACTGTGACCCCTTAAAGGGATTATTACTTGAAATTATGGGAACCTTGACAAACTTCAGGAAAATAGGGGCTGGTATGGCAGAACCTTCCCCAGCCATAGTTAGTTATAATCCCTTAAGAGAACTGCTGGTTCCAGACCATGTCACTGCCATCACTATGACATATCACCAGGATCCTTCCTTATCACAGATACAGTGTCACAACCACCTTTGTGACCAGGTCATCATGACCCTCACATAAGAAATTTCAAAGGCAAGGGATAATTAAGCACTTAAAGGTATACATGAGAATAGAACAAGGACAAAGAAACTCAAACCTCCTAAAAACCCATTATTCTGAAAGGCCTATAACAATTTTCTTCATTTCAATCCCTTGTACTTCCTATCTCCCTCTCCTCCTCACTCCCCCAATCCCCCTTCTCTATTCTATTGATAATTAATTAATTAATTAATTAATTAATTTTAATTGGTACATTCTAGATATACATAAAATTGGAATTAATTTTAATATATGCATACATGCATATAGCATGATATGGTCAACTTCTTCCCCCAGTTCTTACCTTCTCTTTTATCCCCCTCCCCCTAAATAAAGTTTTGAAATTAAAAATAAGCAAAAGAGACTCCAGTTGGATCAGAAGCATGAACATAAACTACTTAGGGAAGAAACAAGGAGATAAAACACAGTTATTCTTGAACGAAATTGTGGACCTCAATGATCCTGTTGCACCTGACTTTGGAGATGTTTGTACTGTATCTTGGCTTTGTTTAATTAGGTCTGTCTTGCTTCAAGAAGAATTGATCATTAAATTCTGTTCTCGCCTCAAGGGGGAAAAAACCCAATTCTGTAGGGTCTCTGCTGTTCCCTTCAGAGACAGTACTGGCCATGCAGTGCCTGTACTGCATGCGTATCCCTCCTGTTCTCACTTTCCCAAATAAACTCCTGTCTGCCTGCTACTCCATGCAACTAGCCTGGGATCCTTGGGAGACTGAGATCACAAGAACCAGTGGCTTGTGGATTCTTGTGGTCACTTCAACTCTGCAGACAGGTTTCCATTGTGACAACATTGACTCTTACAGTCTCCACACGCTGTTGTTTCAATTTGTTCCTTAAATTCATGTATTAGAGGCTTACTTCTTAATGTAATAGTGTTGGGAAGTGAGGCCTAAATGAAGGTCTCTTGTCTTTATAAATTTCCTTATGTTTGGCATTCAATTGTAGCAACAGAAAATGAGCCAAGACAGCATCTCTTGCTTATACTTGCTGTCTGTTATTACATATTGTCTACTTTCTATATTAGAGCCTATAGCAGATTAGTCATAATTGCACTAATTACACATCCCTGGCATTTTTTAACCTGGTTCTTATGTTCTGTGTTCAAACTGTGCTTCTTTTGTGTGTTTTAGAATGTGTTGGAATTTTGTTGTTTGCTGTTGTTGAAATAGGATCCATTGTGCATGGAAAATGGAATTGAGGTAGACTACCCTTAATGTGGTACTTTATGATTCTCTGGTTAGAAGTTAGTGTGTATTTAGTATTTTCAGGAATAGATGCCAGAGCCTAAAATTTCTACTAGTGCACTGTTTTTGTCTCTCTTTTGTCTTTGCAATCCCATAGAAACTTCTTATTAAATGGCTAATAAGACTTGCAGTTTTTTTTTCAGTTCTAAACTCCTATTACTAGACAGAAGACATATGGATATAGTTGCAAGTTGTGGGGTGAGGGGAATTGTTCTTTAGTCTATCATTACTTCAGAATTATTGGATTTGAAAGGTAGAACCCTGATACATGATTCTTAGTTGCTGTTATTTGTGTATTTTTTGTATTTGTATCCCCCACCCCGCCCCCAAAAGAAACAGTTACTTGAAATAAGAAAACTAGAGGTGGATGGATTGAGTATAACCTTTTCCACATGAATGAATAGAGTGGGAAGGGGTTAGGTATTTCTCTCTTCCCACTAGTCTCTGATAAAATCATTTTCCTTAAGTGCAGGCACTGCTAAGGAAAACAACAGTTCTGAGTTCATTTCAATGTCCACTTTCCCCCTTCCCTACCAGAAGCATGGCAAATATTTTTTATGATCTTTGTTGTGAGAACCTGATAGAGCTCTTGAAGGCAAAATACACAAAAATATGGACCTTCTTAAATATGAGGTTTTCCTACAATTATTTTCCCTCTTTTTATCTATGCTAAAACTTCAACAATTACTATCTTTTTCTTACCCTTCTTTTGCTCCAACTTTGATTTCTCTTCCCGGACTTCTCTTCTGATAAACTGTGCGATGATTCTTTATATCTGCCTATCTGTGTCTGTGAGTACTGCAGTTTGCTCTGTGAACTCAATTCCTTGATAGTATAATATGATGATTTTTGATTTGTTCTATTTTTTTTCTTCATGATGAGTACATGAGTGATGACTTTCAAGATCCTCTATACTGACAATAATCCATTATTACTCAATACATCATGAGGAAGAAATTGAATAAGTTCAGAAAAATATAGGAAAATCTTAACAACAGTATCAAACTGCTTGAAACATAAAAATGAAGACTTTAAGATGATAATGCAGAGCCATATTTATAGAAACAAGGAAGGACAATAGATAGGGAGAGAGAGAAATAGAGGTTAGAGCAGTATCCAGTAACATTTTGCTAAATGTCTTTGAAAAATGCACAGAAATTAATCACAAAATGTTAACAGAAGTCGTCCCAGGACAATATTAGTTACTTTTAAGTTACTTTTAAGTCTTAATTTCCTTATTTCTATAATAAACATAGATTGTTGA
>JAJEJO010001858.1:435058-462036 GCA_020662805.1 Glaucomys volans
AAAAAAAAAAAAAAAAAAACAGGCACAGTAGGGATGAACTCCATACGCCAACCTTAAAAATTAATTCTATGACATGTACTGTACTGTGGTAGGAGAGGTGATGGACTTCGCAAATCTATGACTGAAACCTGCTAACTCTTTTTCACTAAAACTTTGGTCTTTGGAATCCTATCTATTCAATCTTTAGAGCCCAAATATGCTTTGGTATCTCTGAGTTCAATTATATGCAGTCATTTCCTAGGAAGAGTGAACTTATTTTCCCCCAGATTCTAATTAGATACAGACAAGAATTAGAATGCAAGGGTACATAAGATGTTCCATAATAGAATTGCAAATAAAATATTTCAAATGATAAAGAAAAATTTCTTTTTCACTACAGACACTGTACAGTTTCTGGTTTAATTTTAGCAGTTGATAGTTTACCAGGTATAGGAATAACCTCCCACCTCACAGTACACAATCCTATCAGTCTTAAGCAGTGGTTATTAATTCTTTGATGATCCTCCTACTCAATACCCACTTCTCTTGCATCTGGGTTAGCTTGTGATTGTATCAACCAATTACAATAGAAGTATATCATGAGCATTCTAAAGTTTTATTTCAAAATGCCATGCAATTTCTGCCTTGTTTACTGGATTATTGGAATACTTACTACAAGAGTTCTGAGCCACAATCTAAGAAGGTTGATTTCTTCTGACAGCCATACTGAGGAAGTCTCCTATAGGTATTCAAATACACACATCAGCTAAGACCAGACTTCCAGCTATTCTGCCAAAGCACCAGATATATGAGTGAAGCCATGTTGAATCTCGCAGAGTAGGCTCTGCCGCTGACTACCACCCAGTGACTCCACATGAAACCACATGGAACAGAAGAATATCTCGCCTAACACCTGCCAGAATTCTGTCCCACAAGTAAGTGACAATATTAAGAATATTATGCTTTTGAGTCATTATCTTTTGAAATAATTTTTACACAGTAAAAAACATAGGCACATGTCAAAATGATTTCAGATGTTCCTCTTCTCAGGGACAAATATCCAGAGAAAACAATCTCTATAATAGGGTCACATAAAATTCCCAAACCATTATTAATTATTAATTATTGAAAGCACAACAGTATTTGCTTCTTTTTATTGAATATTTGGTTTTGCCAAGCATGGGACTATAAATTGTATGAATAACTGAAAAGAATCATTACCTAGATTATATGCATTGCATGTGATAGTGAAGTCTAGGTACATATCAAAAGCAGAAAATTGAAAGCAGGGTACTTAAAAATATAACTCCTTGACAATACAAGATGGAAGTTCTTATTTGTTTTGGAATTTCAGCTATGATTAGTCATAATGTCCAGTCTTTATTATACTGTCATGTTATTATCTGTGGAGGCCATTATGAAATATTCTTTATGATTAAATAACCATACAACTGATACTATCAAAAGCTATGTTAAATTATGAAATATGATTATTCTATGGAGAAGAATGATTTTACCATTAAAGGAGAAATAAAGAGGCATAAAAATATTCTAAGGATCCATAGCACATTTTTTCTAAGAAATATGTAAACAGATTTTCTGAGCTCTTTGGAGTTTATATAAGAGAGCTAATATTATTTGGATTAAACAATATCACTGACTGACTTAAAGTGAAGACATAGTGTTTTTCAACTTATAAATAAAGAAAATTGCTTAAACCCTTATTACTTACAATGCATCTAAGCCCTTTATTACAGGTGAAATATAACATTTGTGCCAGTACTAAATCCAATGACCTTTATTTATTTCAAAAGTTCAACTACCATTCTAGACCCGAAAAATTTGAAGATAATTTATGAGACCCTCTAGGACCTCAAAAACTAGTTAAGAAGGATGAAGGGCACTTTTCTAAAGTTATAAAGTCTAATAAAATTATGAGTGCATGAATATCAAATATTGGTTGCATAGAGTATCAGAAGATTATTTTTGCCTGGGGTAGGCAAAGAAGATGAGTATGGTCGGTCCATATGTTATTTTTCTATTGCTGCCATACATATACATTATCACAAACTTGGTGTTTTAAAATAATACAAATGCATATGGCAGCAATCTGGATCTGATTGGATTCCTTGCTCCTGCTTTAACAAAGCAATGAAAGCAGTGAGTGGTTGACCTCTTATCAGGAGCCTCTTGAAAGAATTATCTTCCATATTAATTCAGATTGTTGGCGGAGTTCAGTTCTTTGAGTTTATAGGACTGAAGTTCCCATTTCTCCAATGGGCACCCTTCTGGTCCTTACACTTTCTACTATAAAAGGTACATGTGATTAGATTAGGCTTACTCAAAGAATCCTGAATTCTCTCTGTATTTTAAAATTCACAGTTTCAATTACATCTACAAAGTTCCTTTGATACGTAACACAATATGTCCACAAGATTCAGAGATTAACATGTGCATTTTTAGGAGAACCTTCTGCCTAGCACAGTTCATGAACTTTAGATACCTTTTAGAATAAAAGATCATAGTACATTTAGTATCAGAAAATGATAATATCTAGTTTGAGAGTGAACTATCTAAATATGTGAAAACTCAAAATACTGTAATATCAGAAACTAATCTGGGAAAAAAATGATGCTCAGGCATGTGAAGAAATGTTATATGCTACATGATGTTATATCTTGTGTGAAGAGTTATGACAGCATTCATACACATAAATGCAGTTAGCTTAACCCTAGTCCAGCTTCAGCCTTTCTGAGATGCCTCTTAGGTTCTTTTTATAGACTACTAATGAAGAGAAATAGATAACAAAGATAAGACTATTTTGACAAAAAGTTTCTTTCTTGTTCTCCAATCATTGACAAGCATTTGCACCATGCTGAATATGATATCACATTTGCAATGCTGGAAGTACTGCAATTCCTGGTAGGAAGGATTCTAAAATCCATCTTTCATAGAGATATGAAATAGCACTGTTGAAATGATTTTATTCAGAAAGGTGGATAGAACCTAGGGACTTCTGAATTACACATATATTCTCCAATTTATATTGTATACACGTACTCACTCTTCTCCATTTGGAAATACTGAGGGATATTTAAGCTTATATGACAAATATGGATGTACATGTTTATTTGTATTTGAGGGAGATGGATACACAAGTACAATAATGGTTGAGGGTATGAGTATGGAAAAAGACTGATTTGCCATCTGAAAGGAACTTTGAAATTTTATTTTATTTTTTTATTAGTACTGGGGATTTAACTCAGTAGGACTTTACCACTGAACCACATCTTCAGCCCTTTTTATTTATTTATCTCTCTTGAGACAGAGTCCACTAAGTTGCTTAGGGCCTTTCTAAATTCCTGAGGCTGGCTTTGAACTTGCAATTCTCCTGCTTCACCCTCATGAGATTGTTGGGATTATAGGTGTGCGCCACTGTGCCTGACTGAAACTTGATTTTTTTAAAGAATGTACAATCAATGTCATCCATTTTTACTTTGTAAATTCATAAAGAATAAATGTTATTTGATATAAATTTTAGGTGTATTTATTAATGTATCAGTCCAGAAAGACTGTGACTACCTAGAGAGTGGATTTTAGAAACAGCATCACAGTATGTATTTATAGGAATGAACACATAAGAGAAAACATACAATATACAAAAAGAAAATGTAATATTAAAATTCATACAAAAGCACAGGACACTTCAGATAGCCAAAGCAATCTTGAACAAAAAGACCAATGCTTTCTGCATCACAATACCTGATTTCAAACTATAGAACCATAGTATCTAAAATAGCATGGTACTGACAAAAAAAAAAAAAAAAAGAAAGAAAAAGAAAAAGAAAGAAATGTAGATCAATGGAACAGAATAAAGATCCCAGAAATAAACACACCCACGTATACTGAATTGATTCTCAACAAAGGCACCAAAAACACACATGGGAGAAAGGCCAGCCTTTTCATTAAATGGTACTGGAAAAATTGAATATTCAGTGCAGAAGACTGAAACTTGACATCTATCTCTCAACCAGTATAAAAGTTAACTAAATATATCAAAGACTAAATGTATGACATGAAACTATGAAAACACTAGGATAAAAACACTGAGGAAACACTTCAAATGACTAGAGTAAACAATGATATGATTCCAAAAGCACAACAAAAGCAAAAATAAATAACTGGCATTACATTAAAATAAAGAGTATGGGTAACAAAAGATAATTAACAAAGTGAAAATATAATATATTGAATGGAAGAAAAAAGTTTTCAAATCTTCATCTGATAAAGGATTAGTTTTTAGAATACATCAGAAACTCAAAAAATGTAACAATAAATAATCCACTTTTAATATGGACAAATGAATCTGAACAGATATTTCATAAAAGAAGAAATACAAATGGTTAACAAATATATATTTTAAAATGTTGTATATCATTAGCCATCATGGAAATGCATATCAAAACCACAATGAGATATCTTCTCACCCTAATTAGAATGACTATTACAAAAAATATTATGAATAACAAATGCAAGTGAGTTTGTAGAGAAAAGGGAAGCCTCATACATTGTTGAAGGTAATGTAAATTAGTAAGGTCATTATGAGAACAGTGTGGAGGTTCTTCAAAAAACTAAAAATAGATCTACTATGGTTCATTTTTGAGTATATATCTAAAGAAAATGAAATCAGCATATCAAGTAGATATCTGAATGCTCAGGTTTATTTTGGCATTATTCACATTGGCTGAGATAGAGATTCAACCTAGAAGCCCATCAATCTATGAATACAAATAGAAAATGTGGCATGCACATTATTACATATACATTATATGTAATATATATAATATCTGGACATGAAGAAGGATAAAAACTTGCTGCTTATCATTTGCAGCAAAATGGATGTTAATTAAAAGACACTGTTAAGCAAAATAAGCCAGATTTAAAATATATATATATTACATGGTTTCTCTCTCACATGTATAAGTTAAAAAGAGTTAACTTAAATGTAGAATGGTGATTATTAAATGGTGGGAACAGTTGGTGGAAGGGTAAAGGGAAGTTAGATTCAATTACTGCACACTGTATGCATGTCTTGAAATTATCACAGTGAACCTCATTAATAGGTCTAATTAATACATGCTATTAATATGGATATAAATATGCTATTAATACATACTATTAACAGATATAAAATGTAACAAAAATATTAGTACAGATCCTCAAGAAACAGATACCAAAACAGGTATAGAAGTGAGAAAGACTTATTTAAAATTAAAAGAACATGTTTTTGAGGGAAAAGACCTAGGAAACTAGAGGATTCAGAAGGACCTATCAGAGCATGGTATGACCACAAAGAGAAAGGAAAAGCAGGAGGAGTCCTAGATCGCCGAGGCACAGCTCTAATAAAGTTTTGTCTAGGTCCTAGAGAGTCACTGAGTCAACATCAGCTCTCAAAGGTGTCCTGCAATTTATAGAAATTGACTTTCCTTACTATCAACCTCATGCTCAGTCATTAGCTTGGTGGGACTATAGAAAGCATGCCCTCTACCTGAATGTGGTGCCGGAATAAGAGTGCAGTACTCCTGCACTTGCATTCCCCACAAAAGCAGATTCGAGAAGAATATTTTTATGTCGACCTCAGTCTACCCCTTGTGACAGGAAGACCTACTTCTAGGTTCAGCTTTAAGGAGCATGTCTCCCTTGGTTCTCATGGGCCTCACTTGTGAAGGGGGAAATCAGATGGGAAGTGAACTGAACTGATGTTAGCTAATGGTGAAGCTTATGGCCTGCAACCAACTGTACAGTAGGTACATGTACCTTCTCTGAGCCGCCGCAAAACTGGCTACTAACTATGTCTTCAAGAATATCATTTTGGACAGCATCCTGGGCATAGAATATGTTGCTTTTGGATCACAAATAACTTAATGAGGTTCTCTGCTTTCTTATTTTTCAGAAAGGATGTGGGATGAATTTATTTTTTCTATACTTTGGGAGGGTCTGTGGACATCTAGAATTCTGGACCCTGAGAACATCACTGAAGTAGCATACCACTGCATCTTTGAGAGTTTATTTCCAATGATATGTAAAACATATCTCTGAGGAATATTTTCAGTCTTTTTGCTCATAGTGTCTGATGAGCATGATATTGTTGATGTGACAAATCTGACAGATATTCTGTGGAACCTCCTGGAAGTTTGGAACAGAGGTTATAACAAGGCATTGACATATCACTGAAGCAAAACTTTATGTGAATAGTCTTCATCTCATAACATAAATGGGAATTTTTTCTTATTTTATTATTTGAATGAAAAAACTCATTCTCCAGGTTAATTCTATTTACCACTTTCCTGAGATCTTATCAATTTACTAATGATGCCTCATTTAGGAAAGCAGCCATAACTAGGGTGTCCACTTTATTAAGCCTGCAGAGTTTTAGATTGTTTCCCAGTTTTATCTGGGTTTATGGAGGGGCAAACCAGTGAATTAAATGGAGGTATGATAAAGACTATTTCCCTTGGAAACTTTAGATCTTCTGTGTTAATAACAATGTCTAATATCTGGGGATCTGATACTGATTTTGAATCATTATCATAGCTGATGGTAGGAGGGTGTTTTAAGAGATTACAACTTGGTTTTCCCCGCTGTCCTGGTTCTTACTCCATAAGCCAAACACACATTGTGGGTATTATTCCAATTGCCAAGTAAAGTACAATTTTATTTTTGAGGACTGAGGAAATAACTCACAAAGAGAGTGCACACCTTTTGGTATCAGCTCTCCATTTACTTCCTATCAAGCCTAAACTTACACTTTCAGAACCAGGGATGGTAGTTTGGGTCTTCTGTTATCAATACCAAGTCATGCTCCACCTTTGTGTCCAACTGACTTCAAATGTAGGGGTATTCCCTTTTCTTTAGTGTACTGTGAGATGACTGAGGGAATCATCACAGCATACAGTGTTCTGTTCTGTTTCATGTGTTTGTTTCTGTCAACCTGACTGTTTCAGGAATGGTTTCCAAATATAAACATTGCACAAGTTTGAGAACTTAGCAAGTAATCATGGCATTTTATTGACAGTTACCACTCAACACCCTATGCCTTTCTTCTTGGCATTTTGGAAGGTTGTGCATGTCAAGCATCATTCCTGTTGTCTGCCCATTGACTTTGTCCCTAGGGGCTGCATAACTCTTCAGGGATGAATTTTTTGTCTTTTTATTTGACTTTGTCATTGATTTCTGATGTTCAAGTGCTGACACCTGGCCTCTATTATTTTGGGGCACCAAACTCCCGTGGACATTATAATTCATAGCTCTGAAACAACCTTTTGCATTGCCATTCATGCATTAACAAAAACAGTCATATTCAAACTTCTTAGTCATTTTGTGCTACTCTCACTGGCACACCCTGATGTCTATGATGAATAGTGTGATCTCTAAGTCTTCCCTTGGAATTTAACCAGATAGATCTTCTAGCCTCACATAATAACTCCATTCCACTTGCCTCAGCCTTGTTATTATTTTCTCTACTTTCTTCCAAAACAACTCAGGCATTTCCATTTTGCTTAATATTAACTATGAATTTCTCTGGGTTTCTGAGAGCAAGCCTAGCAGAGAGCTTGCTGCATTTCCAAGGGTAGTTGAGAAGATATTATGTTCCAATTTCAGTTACAGACTCCATTTGAATGAATTCTTGCTCTTCTGGCCTTGCATTGCATTCTTTTGATCAATTACTTTCAAAATCTAATCATGGTGGCAATGTGTGCTCCTGTCAGAGCATGGTATGTCATTCTTGAAATTCCTTAAGTGTATTGTCCCATTCTTCTATTATGAGGTCCAGCATATCCTTTCTTAGTTTATAATAAGATTTAACTCTGATTATTAGCCTTGCAGCCAAGAGAAATGGGAGCAGCACCATAAGGTAGCATTTGTTGACTTGTACAAAAGAGATCTATCCAATGTCTTAGAACAGGGTGGAAGAATTAAATCTTACTAAACAAAGGTAGACTATCTCTTTAATCTTTGTCAGTTAGAGACATTTGTAGGAGTCATTAACTACATAAGCATCCTTACAAATATAACAACCCATATCTCAGGACCCTAGGTTTTCCCAACCAGTCTTAATTTTAACATCAAAGATCTGTTTTGAGGAAGACTTCAGGAGTCTCTGGAGTTATGAAACTATTATTATCAAGTTGTCAATTTGTTGCTGAGTATTTTCTTCTACTCTAGTACACAAGGATCTCTTTCAAGCTAGCAAAGGGATCCTCTGGTGGTCACATTTAGCTGATAACTGATTGTTTACACCCCTCCCTTTTTCATTATTCTTCCGAATGCCACCATTTTAATGTAGAAGGCCACTGATGATTTTTCTTTTTATGTTGCTCCTTCTGATCCAATTTTTCAAATAACTGAATCATTGTCCTTGAAGAGACATGCCATTCCACTGGAATGTATTTCCAGATTGCAAATGATAAAACTTAGTGATCATCTTATAATCTTCTTTCTGAGACTCCCCCTCACCTATTAGGATGGCATTCTTTCCTCTGAATGGGGGTAATTGATCCTGTTTTCAATACTCATCTTGCCACCTCATTTTATGAGCACCTCTCAGTTCCATTTATGTTACTTCAGATTCTTTGACAAAAGGTGCTAAGATAGGGCTTATTTGTGTAAGAGAGTTGTTGAGAACCACATATTAGTGGGAAAAGAGGGGGGTCTAGAGGAGGCATAATTCAGGACTGACACCTAGGAAGGACAAAAGGAAAGGAGTATCAGGTAGGAATAGCTTCAGACTGTAGCACATTTATAAGAAAGATCTGGCCATACCAATGGAGTCCATGAACCAAAGTCATCTGTCAAAGGACACATATTTTACAGAAAAGAACTTGCACTTGTATAAATGCCAGGATCAGCTCATGAGAAGCATGACCTTGGTACAAACATGGTAGATTGTGAGAGAGCAAAGCATAGCCACTTATCAATTATTCTTCCTGCAGACTACCTCTATGGTATATTTCATTACCTACTATAGAAAGCATGAAAATTTGTGCTGCATTTTTGGAAGTTGTACCAGGTATAATGTGGAATGGAAGCTGTCAAAGCAAAGGACCAATACTTGCAAATGTACTGACATATCAAGGGAAGTTGTGATTTAGTACAGTAAGTACTGGAATATTACCTGAATCAGAGATTTAAGGAGATTAAGCTAGAAGCTCAGCTAGAAGCTATATTATCACTGAGAATAGAAATACAATGTGAAATTAACATGTGAGCACTGCTTATACTCAACAATATTCTGGAAATTGATCTTTCTAAGCTCATCAAGATTTATCTTTAATTAAACTAGAAAGGATACTCAGTAGTGAGGTCTCCTATAATTGTTTTAATAGCTTTTTGCAGCTCAAAGTTGTCTATTTGAGAGGGCGGGGCAAATGAAATCTGTCCAAGCTATAATTCATGCTGCAGGGTTATATCTAGTTGGAAGGAGAATACACAAAATTGTTATCCAATTGCCATAGTGCTACACTTGGTTAGAGAGTCATTTTGTATGCGTGTCATTTTCTTCTCCCTGGAAGCACAATATTAGGCTAGCAATGTTACTATCATCACTCATTAAGGTTTCTTCTTCATTTTTGTCTTTTTTCAGCTTTCAAATATGGTGCAAATTTCAGTCATATCACATAACATATAGACAGTCATATATCAGAATAACTTCACATAGATATGTATAAACTGAGTTTTGAAGTGAAAGAAAAAATGTGGAAGAGTATTATCCAGGGTCACCACTTCAGCTGTCACATCAGTGCTTCTGAAATTTAATTCACTAGATATAAAACACATGTTCTATAATTTACTTTTATTAATGAATAAATTATTTTCAGGTTTTGCTATTCCTATTACATTAATAGAAAGTATGATTGCCACTTTTGTAAGTATGACTACTATTACACTACTTCATGATGTAACCTTTACCAAACCTTTACCAAGGTTTACCAAGCAGATTTACCAAGATGGTGGATTATACTAACCATAAAATCAAGCATTTACGTTTTCCTGTTTTCTGTAAAAGTATTATGATTTTTTTAAACTTCTATTTCCCCCTAATGATATTTACTCAGGACTGGTAAATAAAAGATTGGCTGTAAAATATCCCATGACAGTATGGTATTTAACTTTCCAGCACTTCACAACTGAATTAGACATAAAGTTTATAGATCATATATTCCAATTTCCTTTATGTGGTGTTCCTCTTTCTGAAAAGATTAAACATTCCCATCCTGCAAAACCAGTCATGACCATGAGACTTGGTTTGGTGTGTGTCTAAACTAAGCAAAGTATAGTTTGGAAAAGTCATATTTTCTTTTGAGATATCCTTGTCCAGTGATTGGAACTATTGAAGATGGGAACTGTTTCTTTTTTTAAAGGAGCTCAGATTAAGATGTTATTACAGAGCATCTAAATTAGCATATAACATGTATAAAAATTAGTATATAACATGTAAAAGAATTAAATCATGCTTAAACTCAAGTACTAAAATTTTAAAGTATTTTCAACAAGGGTACAATCACCAAACAAAATATCCAAATTTTTCATGAAAATAGACCAAAATTTTTTGGTAAATATTCAATATTGATAGAGTTGCACCAATCCCAAGAAATTATATCTTGCTTGTAATAGCTTTTCCCTTGAAGTATTGGCATGTGCTTCCTGCTTTACCTAATATATCAAACTCTAAACTCACTGCTCTGTGGCAGTTATTTGCAACACATGGGTAGCTAACAATTATTGGTTTTGACAAAGGGTCTACATTTACTCCAGTAGTGTTTAACGAATTTGAGTGCACAAACCTTATCAGACTGTCACAGTTACCTTATCACCCTGGAGCAAATGCCTGGTCTGAGAGGATTGTACTGACTACTAAGGATCCTCCGAAGGTGATGGTCGAAAAAGACTGCAAACAGGATTTTCAGATTTCTTTTTGCTAAACATGTTATTGTATGTTCAAAAACATGAGTGGATTATGCTTACTAACCCATAGGTTAATATCTTTTAAAATACTGGATTACACATTATCCAGATTTAAGGGGGAAAAAAGAATGTCTGTATATTACTTTTTCTGTTTCAACATTGCCACTTTGTGTCCTATTGGTCCTTATAATAAAACCTAGAAAGAAAGTAAACAGGTTCAGAAACACTAAATTAATAGTCATATTCCAGAGTGTAAATGAGTTGAAGTGGCACGACAAAAGTTCTAACCAAGAAATAGAAATACTCATATCTTTTAAAGATAAATTCCACAAGTTACACTTTTCCATAGAGAAAGACATTTTCAAAATCATGCTGCTTTTAGAACCTAGAATATTTGTTGGTAAAATAAATGCCTGATCAATCATTTTAGAATAAAGAAAACTGATTAATACCTGTGAAGGAAGAATGTTACATCATGAAGATCTGCTTCACTGAGTGGGCACTAATAATGAAAAGGATACCATTCTAAGCAGGATAGACCTATAGCCCAGCCTGGTAATCAGGGGTGACCAACAGGAAAATAGATGCTCCACATTTTATTTCCAAATGTGTTAGCCCCATAAAATTTTTCATACAACAAAATGTCCACTACCAATTTTTCCTGCAATACCATCTCAGCGATTACTCCTATTACCTTCTGAATATTCTTTAGTACCATAAGTTGACAAAGCAATAACATTCCCCAGACCACCATGATTGTCAAAGTATAATTACCTGTATTTTCTCACCTATACATTTGAGACAAAGTCATCCAAGTGAATCTCTTATTCTCTTCCTCAAAGTGTATTTGTGCCATACTTCCTGGAGTTAAGAGAGGCTAAATATTTGGGAATTGGAATTTTTAGTTTTTTTAATTGCATGCGATAGTTCAAGTAAAACAAATAGTTTAGTTTTGAAGAACAACAACAAAAAAAAAACATTACCTTTCATTACAGACTTGCTTTTTACTTATCTGTCTTTTTATTTCATTTATAAATTTATTTTTCTACAACCACTACTTAAAACACAGACTGTCCTCACCCCTATTATATGAAAAAGAAATCTTGGAACTAGTGACCTGCAGCTGCATTTTAAAATGACCTCTGTCTTTTCTAATAACTGAACTCTCATGTGAGACCTTTCTGTAAATGAATGGCAAGTTAATTTTAAGCAATTTAGTCACAAATTCAGACTTAAAATAATTGTTTCATAAATGTGACTAAGCAGTGATATCAAACCAATAAATACAGCCCACGGAAGATATTTTAAGTCACTTTCTAAAAACGAGGCTTTTCAACTCTGTGGCCTTAAAATTGATAGCTGCAATTCTCCACTTGCCTTGTAACCCTGATGGTGCTGATACAAGCATGATGCTCCTTGAAAGTAGAAGTGCTATGCTTAAATTAAGCTCAGTGATGGTGCAGAACAAGTCATATATTTAGGTGAAACTGTTTCTTGGGTGAATAAGATATCTTGACATGTCAATGGAATATGAAACACAATTTTGCAAGATTTTTCTAGGACCAAAAGAGATTTAAGTAGAGCTATCATTTTTAGTCTTAACAGAAAGGATCAGTCTTCCTCTATAGACCTCTATATTCCCAACCTGTAAAATTTAATTTTATTATCCTCGTAAAGTCTAGCATTCTGTCAGCCTTCATAAAAGCAAAATTACATTTCACCATTGCCTTGTTTTTTGTTTTCACTTTCAGAAACTTCTCAGACTTCCAATTATTCCACTTTTCCTCCTTCCGCCCCATTTAAGATTCTCTATTAACCAGTTTTCACAGAGCTGAATTCATTAAAAAGAAAAATAGGGGCTCACAGCTTTCTTTAAACTATATTATCTATCTTAAGAAGAAAATAAATATTCGACAATCGGTGAAACACGTTAGAAGCATATCCAGCTGAGTAAAATTAAGGACACTTTTTCAAAAGGCAGGATCAAGATCCCAAAGGACTTTAAAAGTCAAATTAAACAGCCAAAAATCAGCTTTAAAAAGTTCTAAGTAGGTAATTTAAAGGTGATTTAAAAGGAAAAATTTCACAAAGAATTTGATTTTACTGCAATTATTTGGTAAGTATTGTTTCATTCTGTGATCATTGTTTATTTCCTCAACTGCTATGCTTTCACGCAGCAGCACTTGATACTTCAAACTTTTAAGTGCCTTTTATTTCCAGTCTTCTATGATAACTGTCAAATGTCTTAAGCTGAGTGGCATTCTTCCACTCATTACACGCTGATATTGGGCTGGGGATATAGCTCAGTTGGTAGAGTGCCTGCCTTGTAAGCACAAGGCCCTGGGTTCAATCCCCAGTACTGCAAAAAAAAAAAAAAAAAGATTCATCACCCTGATATTAGCTCAGTGGCCCAAACTGAACCTCAGATGTTCTCTACTTATTATTAATTAGAGCAAAATCAAACGTATTTTCCCCAAAAGTGCTCACTGATGAACTTGCAGGTAATCAAATTAATATGTACACCAACTACTATTCATTCTTAAATAATAGCAGACCAAGTAATTATTGCCTGAAGGAAGAAGTTTTGAGTCAAGAGAGCAAAAAATACAGATATCACAGTAGAGTAGAATGGAAATATAACTGTTTTTTTTGTTTTTGTTTTTAACAGAAGTCCCTTCATGATCAGGAGATATTACAGAACCTCACATTGTTTAAAAACAATATCATTGTGGGCAATCAGTTCGTGAGCTAATTAGCTCAAACATATCACTGAGTTTTATTTTACTTTTAATTCCTTTGATAACTTAAGCTGTTCAAGGTGTTTTAGTTATGGATTTGCATGCTGATAATGAGATCCTGAGAAATAATACTAAATGCTTAAAGGAAAAACTTGATCAAGGTGACCCCAATGGTAGTGTTGGTGAGGATTCTGTACTGAATATGATGCCCTTTCCTGGAACTCAATTAAAGCTTCTTCTCTCAATGCTTCATATTGCAGCTGTTCCTATCAGGCTATGTGTTCACCCAGGAAGCATTTTGAGAAAGAAGAAAACGCCAAATAATACAAAAAATACTCCTCTGGAATTCCATGTCTTCTTATTGTTATTTTCATGTTCTTTCACCCAAGACAGTACTACCTTAAGTTTAGCCATTGCCTAGAGGTCCATGAGCAGATGAAATCTGCTTTTTAGTTTCATATGCACACTTTGTTATTTGTGATAAGTGTTGAGAAAATAAAGGATATAGTTGATAATCAGGATTACTGCATTGTTATTTATATGCCAGTCCCCTGAAAACTTTTTCTTTCACAGCAGATCCTAGGTCTATGTCACACTTTTCTCTTTTTTTTAAATTTTTTTTTAGTTGTAGATGGACACAATGCCTTTATTTTTATTCATTTATTTTTATGTGGTACTGAGGATCAAACCCAATGCCTCACCCATGCTAGTCAAGTGCATTACCTTTGAGCCACAGCCCTAGCCCAATTTCCCACATTTCTCTTGTTGGAATCCTCAACATGCTATACTTGGTTGAGGGTCATGGGTAATAGAGTAAGCCGAGGCACTTTGAAAATGTGTAGTAGGTGAACACAATACAATGTGCTTATGTTGTGCAGTGTTTCTGACTGTTATGTGTTTGGATAGGAGAATTGTAAAGGCTCGTTTTCTGCTGTAATATTTTAAATACTTAGCACAGACATATTCCATTCTTGTGGGAAACTCAGCAAAAGAAGGGAAATGGATTTCATAATGACAATGAATACGACCCTTATGATGAGAAATGATATAATCATATTATTACTATCAATTCACTTCTCATAGGGACTATGAACCATTTTGTTGCCTTTCAATTGCCTATTTCATTTATATGCTTTCCTTCTTATGTTATCCTTCAATAAATTATTATGTCATAAGCATTAGCCATATTTTATGTATTATCTTTATAGCATCTAAAATGCTCAGCTTCCAATAATAATGCCCTATATCTCACAATGTGTATTTGTGAAGGTACAATGCTAAAGGCATATGCTGACATATCAAAATACCGTGCATACTCACACAAACTACTGGGACTAGCTTGCACTTCCCTGTATCTTCTGTCTCAATTATTTATGGCTAGTTCAGCACATCTTTATTTCTACCATCTGCTTAGTATCCCAGTTCAGAGCTGAGCTTATTTTAATTAGAGTTGTCATAGGTGATTCACTAGTTGCTCAAATGGTTGAAAGTAATGCCTATGCTAGACTATAACAGATTCTGCCAACTTTGACCCTGTATGACTGTTTAATTTGTCTCTGCTTTTTAAAAGTAGAGCATATTCCCTTGTTTAAGATGAATGTGAGCCCAATTCCATTCTTGGCAATATAGTACTCTGTCCTTTGGGCTGGATTATAATCATTATGTTATAAATTGTTCAAAATGAATAATGCTAAATAGCTATTCCTTGCCAACAATTTAAAGTGGTAGATATTGCTGAATACAAAGTGAAGCATGTAAGCTTCTCCTTAAAGGACATTCAAATTCAACGTTTAGTACATTCAAACATCCACTACAGGAGAGTTATGATCTTTATGTTAAATTTATGTCCACATCTTCTCATTTAAAATAAACTGTTTTAACATGACGGTGCTGAAAAACAAAGCAGATATTTATGTTAGATAGACTGCTATAAATTGCTGGTTATAATATTAAATTAGTTTAGACCATGAAAAAAAAATGGTATTAGAACATTTATTCCAGTGCTGTCAGTTACAACATGATAAACACATTTTGATCTCTGACATTTCTTTCTTTTTAAAAATTAGAATGGAATGTATATGACATTAAATTAACCCTTTTAAAGCATACAATTCAGTGATCTTTAATCCTTACCAAATTGTTCTGTAAGAATTATCTCCATGTAGCTTTAAAATATTTCATCACCTACAAATGGGTCTGCATGCCCTTTAAACTGGTTATCATGCTAACCTCCCACCAGACCCTTGACGTTACTAACCTCCTTTATTTCACTACAAATTTACCTATTTAGGATATTTCACATACATAGATTATATAATATGTAACCAGTTAATCTGCTTTACATTGCTGTGACAAAATTACCTGACAAGAACAACTTAGAGAAAGAAAAATTGATTTGGGTTCATAGTTTAAGAGGTTCAGTTCATGGTCAGCAAGCTCGACTGGTCTGGGTCCAAGGTGAAGTAGATTATCATGGCAGAAGGGCATGGCAGAGAAGCACTGCGCCTACCATGGAAACCAGGAAGTAGAAAAAGCACAGGAAAGGGACTGCAGGACAAATGAACTTTTCCAGGGCACACCCCATGTGACCTACCTCCTTCAGCCATCCCATCTGCTACAGTTGCCATTCCAGTTAGTCCATTCGAACTAGGATGAAATATTTTTGTTACACCTCTCATAATCTAATGACATAACCTCGCAATATTACTGCATTAACACAGGAGCTTTGGGGGGGGACACCTCATATCTAAACCAAAGCACTGAGCCTGAATTCTAGAAAATATTTTTGAAGTTCTTCCACAACCACATTGCAACACATTCTAATATTTCATTCTTTTTTTGTAGATGAGTAATATTCCATTGTTTGCATATCGTATTTAGTTTACCTAGTCATCTATTAATGGATATTTGAATGTGTCCACCTTTTGGCAATTGGGTAGAGTGTGACTATGAATATTTGTACAAAGCTATGTTATCTAAATTCCTCTTTTCAATCATTTTTCATACTTAACTAATAGTAGAATTAATGAATAATACAGTAACTTTATGCTAATTTTATGAGAAAGAGGATATTTTTAAAATAATAGTTCACTTATAAAACATATTGTGATTCAGAAGTTATCTTTAAATGTTTTACCTTATTTGATCATTGTAAACATCAAGGAACAAGTGTAGTTATTCATGTTTTATAGGGCTAAAATCTAAATAATTAAGCAAAATGCTCAGTATTTTAATAATATTTTCTTTTCTGTACTGGAGATTGAACCCAGGGAAAGTCTACCACTGTGCTACATCCCCAGCCATTTTTAATTTTTGTTTTTTAATTTTAAGACACAGTCTTGCTAAGACAGGAAGCTGGACTCAAACATATGATCCTCCTGCCTCAGCCTCCTGAGTAGCTGAGATTACAGGCATGTGCCACCACATCTGGATCAACAAGATTATTTGTAATATTGACTCTGAATCTCAAATCCTATTATTCTAAAATTTGAGGAGTAGATTCTACATATATACTTGTTTTCAAGGAATCAAGCAGAATTTTCAAGTCGTCCCACTATGCGTCCCATTATGGCTCCATTTGCACATGCCTGGTTGGTGTTTTTATAACCTGGAAAAGAAAGAAAAGTTCAATTTATGTCTCAGAACACCAGTGACTCTCTCACACCTTTGGAGGCATTTCCATTTTGTGAATTCTTATTCACACTTGCCAGTAACTTAATATAGATCCCTGCCTATTTTTCTTTTCTTGGCTTAATTTCAACTCTGTAAATTAGTATAAAAATTCTGGCTAAAGTGATGAGATAAAAGAAGAATTTGGTCTGGCTCAGATTATTAAAATGATAACAACTGGGTATGGATACATCAATGCAATACTAAAGTGTAAAAACCCCTTTCAATGCAAGATTTATAATCAATTGCAGGTAGAGTTGTGGGTATTAAAATCAATGAGGATATAAATGTGTGACATAGAAACATGAATGAATGGAAAAGGCCAAAAGACACAATATTGTTTGAATTCCTATAGTTGGCATGGTTTCTGTGCTTCTCTGTTTCTATCCCAGGTTATTTTCTGCTCTAACTTAACTTTTGGTCCATCTCCCTGCTGCACATTTCCCATTTCAGTTCTCCCCTGAGCCTTTAAAGGAGATTGAAAGCAACAGTCAAAGCTGGTTCTGCTCAATAGTCAAGGCGAATTTTGTTTACAAGATGCTCCCTGTTACAGTGTTTGCATTGTCTAAATAACAGGCAATAAAATCTATCAGCTGGAAACCTCCCCTTGTTGTAAATGAGCAAATGATTTTAATCAGTATCTTCTGCTGAACAGTCTTTCAAGGGCAGTTCAGTTTTAACATTACGAAAGCTATCTAAAACCAATATGAAAGTATTTATTGAATTAATGATCACGTATTCAGAACTCTGCTGGGTTCTCTAATAGGTACAGAATAAGAATGAAAAGGCCCAGCCTGTGAGAAGTTAGCATCAATTTATGTGACATATTAATCCAATTTTTTAAATGAGGAAAATTTTTTATGATACTGCATATAAATATGCAATCCAACTTAGGGAAAATAATTAGGCCTAGTATCTTTTGGTTCAGCTTCAAGGGAAAGCTAGAATTTGAATTGAGCCTCAAAGAATTTTGAAAATGTGAAATTATAGGGGAGATGAAAGGGAAAATGATAACGACAATTTGGATTACAGAGAAAGAGTTGACTAAAGATTCACAGGAGATAGTAGTTTGAAATATAAAAATGGATGGGAATGTAAGAAGCACATTTAAAGAAGGTCACTCAAGCTTTACAAAGTGGTTTAACTCATTGAAGAAGCCATCGTATCTTAATGAATTGAGAAAAACATGAGATTGATTTTGCATATACTAGAGATGTATATAGTTACAAAACTATCCTGAGAGATAGCCAGGAAGCATGGAGACTACAACTTGCTATATTCTAAGAAAGGAGATATGAGAATGTAAATGAGGCAGTGGTCATGGAGTGAAATAGAGAGGAGAGGGAAAATATGGTTGCATTTAATTTTAGTGATATCCTTTTTAGCCCTTTTCCATTGTTTGCTATATTAACTGGTTTGTATAAGTATGTATTTTTCAATATAAAATATGAGTAAATTGAGAGGTATATGACTTATACAAGTAGGACACAAAGGTGAGCTTTTTATCTAGATTGATTTTATTCCAAAGCATTTATTTCCTTTGGCTCTTGCTGAATTTTACAGGAGAAGCAAAATATAAAATGAAGCTTTCACACTAAGATGATCCAAAAGTTTCTCAGTATAAATTGTAGCTTCCTGTCTAACCCAGGTGGGAACCATATGTCATTTGTATATCTCACAAATACTGGTAATAATTAAATACTAGTAATTGCATGTTAACTTTGAAGTCAGTTACAGAATTTAGATAATCCTATTCTCCCTCTTAATGTGGTGGAGGTCTCCAATCTTTTCTTCTTGCATCTTGCCCTTGTGATTTGGAGATAAATGCCTCATTTTTCCACCAGATGGAATAAGTATCAATACCATCCTGTCATCAATACTTCTCCCAGCCCTCCCAAATTCTACAGGTTTACAGTGATTCCAGCTTTCAAATATTTTCAGTGACTACTCAATCTCCAAATATAAAAGGTACCAACCTTCTCTTATTTTTATGGAGAAAGAAATCGTGAATTCTTTCATATCACTATCTTCTTCTCCAATATATCAGACCTTGTTTCTTCTTATAGTCATCTCTCCTCCTCTACAGTATCTTTCTCATCTTCCTCTCAGCCAGTCTTCCAAGCATTTTTCCTCCAAGTCAGCCTTCCTGGTGACTCCCTGTGCATATTACTATAAAGAATGAGCATCTCTAATTTGAAAATCCAAAGCTGAAATGCTCTCAAATCCAAAACACTTTGAGTGGTGACACATTTCACAAGTGGAAAATTCTCCATTTGGCCTCATGTAGTCAAAACACAGGTGAACTAAAAATATTGTGTAAAATCACTGTCAGTCTATGTATATAAAGAATATAGGAACCATAAATCAATTTTAAATTTACACTTGGTTTCTATCTCAAAGATTTTTCATTAAATATATGCAAAATTTCAAAAAATTTCAAAATCTAAGACACTCTAGTCCCAATCATTTTGGATAAGGAATAATCAAACTTCACTATAGTTTAATAGCAGTGTCAGTAATTTTTTAAAACATTTTTTGTTCTCAGAGCACTCATGCATACTTGTCTTTTTCTCTAACAACTTAAGACATCTCTTTGAGTGAAGGTGATGTGCAAATGTCAAATGCTTTCTCATGTAGTAATTTGAGATTAAATCAGGAAAAAAAAACCTTTTAACTGTATTGAACACCATTTGGAAAGAAAAACACAATTTACTAGTTTAATCAATTTTAGTTTTCTTCATTTTTTTTTTCTTCTTAAAAGCCTTTCTTCTTATACTACACTATTCTGATAGAGTCTGGCAAGACAAAAAAAAAAAAAAAAAAAAAGAAAGAAAGAAAAGCAGAAAAAGATGTTAAATAGGACCCAATAGGATCTCCCTATTGTTGAAATAGTTTTGCTTGCAAGAATCAATACCAAAAATGTTCTTGTGAGAACCCTGTGTTTTAGCTGTCATGAAAGATGTTTTTTTTCTCCATTTTGTATTCTGTTCAGAATTTTTTCAATGCTGTTTTAGTTGAAAGCTTGATAGTCTAATAAACTTGCTTGTCATATAAAATCTGAGTATACAACTGCAGAAAAGTTTATTTTATAGAAAAGCATTTTGAAAAGGCATACACTATTTAAATGAATACAGGGATACTATAAGAAATTGTGACTTTTAATTAAATGTTTAAATAATACTTCATATATTTTAATTTGAGCATTTAGTATCTATGAGTATTAGTATTTCCTTTCAAATTTTAATGAAATTGTTATAGTCATAGACACTCAGGATCCAGAAACCCATTAAAATTGAGATATAAATGAATATTTTGCAAATAAATTTCAGTGTAATCTTGTGAGGCACTGCTACTCAGAATGATGCCATTTGAGAATCCTCATGACTTCAATAAAAATTAACAGAAATAAATGAAAGACTCTTCAGTCTTTTAGACTTTGGTTAGGTCTCAATATTACCATTTTAAAAAGAAACAAAGACTTGAATGGATCATTAGTGAGGCAGAATAAGAGTGCAAAAAAGTATGATCCTCCAATTATTGTCTCCACACAGACACACCACATTGAACAGATATTCATCCACCAAACTATACTCATAGGTGTTAAGGAAACCAGGTGAGGGACTATAGTGCCTTTTTTTTTAGCATAAGAAAAGAAAAGATACATTTAAGAAAGCAGGAAGGAAACAGTTCCCATATCATCCCAGCCCACCATGCAGAAGGAATCCTCCCACTTCAGGAAGGAAGAGGGAATTAAGTCCAGGCCTTAGACTTGACAGTCAGTATGAGGTGCATAGCAGTGAAGCCAAATGCAGGGCAGAGCTCCTCAACTCCTTCTGCCAAGCCAATATCTGTGAACTGAGCTTTTAGAATGACATCTGGGCAGCAAGGAGACCCTCCACCACTGCTATTCAAGCCTCCGGCAGCAGATTGTGGAGCAAGACTCCACTTGCTGGGGAGTGGGGGAAAAAAGCTAGCAGAGGACTTTGTCTTGGAGCTCAGTGCCAAGGCTGGTTCAGTGAGACCCAGCACACAGTAGAAACTAACATTCCCTTCCTCAGGCAAGACTCACCTGCCCCAGCATGAGGAGAGCTGTGACTGATGGAACAAACTCAAGTTTAGGCCTGCATCATTGCCAGCTCCCAAGGCACACTACCCTACTCCAATACTATGTATGTCCCTACAGCTGTGAGACATGTGACCCAGTTGAGTGTTAGCTTGTTGGCCAAAGTACTGTCTTCTCATTCCATTCCCCAACCTGAGTCAGCACAGTTATCACCAGGCCAATGCTTGCAGACAGAGCTCTAGATCTGCCCTGTTGCCCATCAGAGACCTCAACTTTCATAGAATGAAGCCTTGTTTTGGCCTGCAGCAGCATGGGCCTTGATGTGTCCCTGAGATTGTACAGGTCTTTCTGGCTATGAGATTAAGGTGTAACTGAGCTAAGTAGTGACCTACGTTGTCAAGGAACTACCTTAACCAACATTATCCAAACTTTGGGTAGCATACCTTGGAGTGAGATCTTCTTTGGTTTAGGTAGGATAGGTTAGAAAGCACAGAATTCTTACCTAAAACTTAGTGAGCAGTTTGTGAAAGCCTCATCCTAATAGCTCTTACTTCCAAGTTTACCTGAAGACTGAGACTCTAGAACAGCTCTCACATGAAAAAACACATGGCCCCAGTCTACCACACTTCTTCTAAGGCCAACACCATATGAAACTTGGTCCATATATTTACCTCAGCAGTAGGCTGCCCATAGCAGTGTGGGCCTTGATCCTTTCCATGACTGTGCTGGTATTGGCAGGTTTTAGACTCAAACTGTTGACACATCTTGGTGGTGTTGATAACCAAGGTGTGTAGCATAGGGACCTGGGGCTAGATGGTCCATAATTTTGTCCAAAGCTGGGAAGAATCTTGCAGTTCTTAACCATAAGATGATTATTACTGTGGACAGGATTTATGGGCCTTCCCAGGCCATAGGAAGAGGTTTGTGGAAATGGATTACCCTTTCTAGCACTAAGCAGACTCCCAGTAAATATGGACTTGAGTGCCATTCAGTGTCTACCCAGTGGGGGAATCTGTAGGCTCATAGAAAATAAGAAGGAAGCTTAGAAATTCTGGACAGACAGGGAAAAACAAGTCCAAATTAGGAAGGCTGGCATAAATATACAGCCCTTCAATACCCAGATATGTCACATGCCAATGAGCATCAAGAGTTTTCAGGAAACCATGACATCATTCATATGTGGAATCTTGAAAAACTGATTTCATAGAAATTTAAAGTAGAATAGTGATTACCAGAGACCAGGGAGAATATAGGGAGAGCTGTTCAATAGCTACAGTTAGGTAGGAGTGAGAGGTTCTAGGGTGTTATTGCACAGTAGGGTGACTATAGAAAGCAATAATTTACTGTGCCTTTCTAAAGGATAGAAGAAGGGAGTGTTTGAAAGTTTTCACTAGAAAGAAATGATAACTGTTGGAAAATGGAAACGTACTGAAGTATTGCATAGTCCCCCATTATAATCCATTAGGATGTACAATTTTATGCTTTCATATATAGTTAAAAAGTCAATATGGGTGTTTTAGCACTGGCATTAAAGTGAGCAGAGTGAGCAGCAGCAGGTGTCTTCACAGGTAACTTTCTCTTGCTATTTCTATAGACAAAAATTTTACAAACAATAAAATGCATCATATTTTTAAAGACAGCTCAAGGATATACTACTGAGTATGAATATAATTTAATTAATTTACTTGAACGAATTTGTTCTCTAATCACCTAAGGGATACTCTCTCTAGATTGTCTTATCAATTCAATTTGGTTTATTACATTTTCCCATAGAATAAGCCTGCATTTTGTTTCCCAGCACAATTCTTTCTTTCTCATTAGAAGGAGAAATCAGCAAATTATTGAATTCATGCCTGTTTTGTTAACCAGAGCCTGCTATGATCCTTGAACAAACTAGAGACTCAATATTTTAGAAATGATGAATAGCTTATATTTCACACAAAGTGGAGAAAATATGTAAAAAGAAGACCTGTTGGGAAAACTCTTTAACCTTGCAAAGGAGGCATTTAGATTAGTTACCAAGAAGACATGCTAGTAAGAGAAGAACTGATGTTAGGTTATTCTGACACCTGAATCAAAGCTAAGGGTTTGACCCTAAGATTTCATGAGTCTCCTTAGTGCAGATTAGTGTAGAACAGATTATTATCCATTCCATCATTCAACAGCTCTCTATTTATAATCTATCATTAGGTAGGTCTCCAATATGGTGTTACAACTGATCATGACTGCAGTTACAAATGTAGAGTGACCAAACATTCAACGTACAATTCACTAAATATTGTAGATTGAGTAATGTGACCTCATCTGCCTTCCCCAAATTATACTGTATCAATGCTGGTCTGAGTTAAGTTGATCATTTAGCCTGTCATTCCTCTGTTCTGCCAAGCAGTTATGAGAACTATATCTTGAGAGTCAGAGACTTTCATATTCAGCTACTTTGAGAACCAAGCACACATGGGAGCTCAACAAACATTTTTATAGGCAATTAACTTCTCTAGTTCAGCTCAGTAAGCCAATTCTCTGCATAAACTGGAAGAAATCACATAACTAGCCTCAGTTTCTCCATTTAATAGGTGAAGTCAATGTTGACAGTACGGGAGATGTTTTCTGCAATAAAAAAACTAAACTGTTGAAATAGATTAGTGTAATTTTGGGACGACAGTGAACATGCAGAAAGTACCAACTATTATTTTATGGAAATTTTATTACTATTTTCATAGTTATTAATAGATTCAAAATATTTTCTCTATAGGAAAAGGTATTTTGAAGCCAAATTAAATTGAGTGTGCTTCTTTAAAACTCTAAATAATGACTGATTATTCTGAGACCAGTGACTTATGAATCATCCTAGAAAACCCTTGCTTTGAGACTTTATTAGAACTCTGAAGGATACCACTCAATTGAATTCTTTCCATGGAATCTAAGGTACTACTGGGTAGTAACCAAGGAAATTGAATGGCCTCATTCATTCTGTCAGATGACTGGGGAACCATGTGGTGCCTGCTACCTATGACTGACACAGCAGCAAATACAGTGATGTTGGTGTCACAGTTGTTTCCCAGTTAGTATATACTGTTTTATTTCAGTTTTCATAGGAGAAAAGAATTAACCTCATATTTTATCAATACATCTTTACAACTGCAAAGAAAATAAAAAGAATGAATCCTGAATGGCAGATGGCACTTTTTAGCATTCCTTATGAGAAGGGAAATAATGGAGATGACACATTATTTCTAACTACTTCTGCTCTATATGTAACTTTTTATCAGGATGAAAGCTGATTCAGTTATAAGTTAAAGCAATAAGCAAAATCAGTAATGATTTTCACATGTACTTAATAGGTGTCAGAAACTATAAAACTTATTTAAACTGTATTATATTATTTAGTTATTTATATAACATTACTTAGTCTATTTTATTATCTATATTTTACAGATAAAGAACCAAGAATATTTTTAAACACACCAAGATCAATCACTTGGGTTGTAAAAAGTGATGGCAAAAATGCAGGAGGCAGTGCTACCCAAATCTCAGACCATAACGGTGACCCTGCCCTGGCTGAAAAGAACACTCAAATCTAAATACATGTTATGAAAAGACAGTGCATAAGTAATCATTTAGCTTTTTTTCTTTTTAAGAACCACAGTTTCTAAAAATCTTGAGATACACTAACATGCAAATGTGGATCTATAATCAACATATACTTTCCTCAATTTGTGAATTGAATAATATGTTAGATTGGTCATTTTTTCAACATCTTTAATTTTTTTCTGTTAAACTTTCAAACAAGTTCAGATTCATGAAAACAACACAAGAATTCTGACAGGTATCTGTTTACTTGTTCTGATTCACTGGTCTGAAGAATTCTGGATTTAAGTAGCAAAGGGAGCAAATGTGAACAGCACACTAAACTTCTCACCCTATTAGAACTCAGATCACTGTATACTATCAGTGGCATTTTCATGATGTAAATGATATTATTACAGAATCACTGCCTTTTAAGAATCATTATGGAAGACAATGATTATTACTGTCTGTTGAGTACACTCAAAGGTAGATGAGTTTTTATCAGTGCATAGTACCTCATTCTTAAGTCAATGAAATAGAGTAAAACCAAAAAATAATTGATAGAAAAGAAAGAGTAATGTGGACTATGAAAAACTATGTATAAATAAATATACTGACTTCATCAATTGAGCAGCTCTTACAGGAAATTTCATCTTTCCCTCTATCAGTAATTTTTATATTACAAGTAAAATGGCATACTTTGATTAAAAGGTTAAAAAATAAGCTGGGCATGGTGGTACACACTTGTAATCCCAGTGGCATGGAAAGCTGAGATAGGAGACCACAAGTTCAAAGTCAGCGTCAGCAACTTGGCGAGGCCCTGAGCAACTTAGTGAGACCCTGTTTCAAAATAAAATAAAAAAACAGGCTGAACAGGCTGGGAATGTGGTTCAGTGATTAAGCACCCCTGGTTCACTCCCAGACACCAAAAACAAACAAAGAAAAATTTTAAAAAAAGAATTTAAATATTAAATGATTTTTGCTGCATTTTTAAAGTAAAAATGACATAAATGTGAATTCGTGGCATAGAATTTTGCAGGAAGAACCTTGATAGGATATCCTAAACTTACTAGGGAACATTCACTAACACCTTTTTATATATGTAAGTGGTTCCAAATAGTGAAGCCTGATGACTAGAAAGAATAAAGACTCACTTATTTAGTACTTACAGAATTTAAGAGCTCAATAAGATCATGGAAAATGCCCTTTCTACTCCTCTTCTTTATATATAGGTAAGGAAACTGAGGTCTTAGGAGGTAAAATAACTTATTTAAATTAGTTTAGGCAAAACTTCTTGAATTAAGTCTTCTAGCTCCTATGCTAGCATTTTCATTTTCCAAAAGGATGTCAACAGCAAAGTTGCCATTCCAGCATGTCTAAGAGGAAAGAGTTCTAAGGAAATGAAACTATGGGATTTTTTTTCACTTCACTGATCACAGAGATACCATTCATTATAGAAGTTGTAGGTAATTTAAAACAATTTTTTATTTGTTCTAATTAGTTGCACATGACATTAGCATGCATTTATACATTTATAGATCATATATAAATGGAGTATAATTTCTCATTTTTCTGAGTGTACATATTGTAGGATCTCATTGGTCAAGCAGTCATATATGTACATGAGGTAATAACATCTGTTTCACTCTACTATCCTTCTTACCCCCATACCCTTAATAGGTAAGATGTTTCCATTGTATGAATATCTGTTGACATAAATAAATGTAGTAACAAATTCTAAACCGAGCTCCAATTATTCGATACCTACTTTCTTTTCCATGCTCAACCACAGATGTAATTACTGTTGGTTTCTTAGATATTCTTCCAGAGTAAAATGAAATGAAATGAAAATAAGAAATATGAGTATATTATTTAATCCACCTCTTTTATAGAAATGGTGGCAACAAATGTGCACTTTTGCTTTTTTCATTTAATATCTATAGCTATTTCTATTTCAGTATGTGAAGAGCTCTCTCATTTTTTTTTTTTTTTTTTTT
>JAJEJO010001859.1:5986-40939 GCA_020662805.1 Glaucomys volans
CAAGCAAAGGCAAAAACAGACAGATGGGATTAGAACAAAGTGAAAAGTTTCTGCACAGCACAGAAAGCAATCATCTGTGTAAAGAAATAATCTTCACAGTGGATGGAAATATTTACAACTAGAAGTGAGATAAAGTTCCACTTCACAAAATAAAATTTCCTTTTAACATTCTCTGTTATACTCAAGCTTTCAACTCTAATTTTGAGGCATTTTAAAAAATGGATTTGCAAGGTAAGCTTTTCAATTTCCACAATCAAATAAAAGATTATATGATTATTCTACCATTTGACTCTTACAAAATTTACATTTTAAAATGTTTTCATTATTGCATTATATATATATATATACATATATATATATAATCGTGGGTATCATTTTGACATAATCATACAGGCATGGAATATAATTTGCTCTATTTCAGTCTCCTCTACTTCTTCTTTCTCTTCCACACTACCTCATTCACCTGCCTATAATCTACTGTTTTTTCCTCTATTTATTTATTGTTTTTATAACATGTTCATTATAGATATACATAAAGGTGGAATTTACTGTGGTATATTCATTTATGTACATAGCATAACTTGGTCAAGTTTGTTCCATCATTTCTCTCTTTTGCTGCTTCTACTCCCCCATTCTCTTCAATTCCCTCCCCCTACTACTCTGACTTCTCAGTTGTATTTTTATGGGATCCCCCCATTGCCACCCATTTTCCCTTTAATTTGCTCTTGTTTCCACATATGGGAGAAAATATCAGACTGTAGGCTTTCTTGATCTGATTTATTTCAATTTATAATGGTGTTCTCCAATTCCACCCATTTACCAGAAAATGCCATGATTTCCTTTGTTATGGCAGAGTAGAATTTCATTGTGTATATATACCACATTTTCATAGTCCATTCACCTACTGACAGACATCTGGATTTGTACCATAACTTGACTATTGTGAATTGCTATAAACATTGAAGTGCCTGTTTCATTACAGTATGCTCACTTAGTTTTGGAGATGACCAGCCAAGAATGGGATATCTGAGTATATAATGGTTCTATTCCTAGACTTTTGAGGAATCAACCTACTGCTTTCGTAAGTGGATATGCCAATTTGCAGTCCCACCAACAATGCATAAGTGTAGTATACGTGTAATGAGATACTCTTATGGCATATTACTTCTTAATATTCTATATATCCTTCTGCTCATCAACACTACCATCAATTTTTAAGACAAATGTTTAGTAATTTCTTTTTAATTAAATATGACTGTTGTTCTATTTTTTGTGTTTTAAAATTATTTGGAGACACATATTGCTTCTTTAAATTTCTCTTTTCAACATTCAAATTTATTATATTCACGTTTTACTTAAAGACACTATTTAATTTCTTCATATGCCTCCTGGAATATTTTTTTTGGATTGATTGTAAATGATTTGAGATTTTCATGTGTTCATCTTAATTATTAAAAAATAACAATGGCATGTTTGTTATGTGCACATGTGTATGTGTTTTTTCTCTGTGTATCTATGTATGTGTGGGTGTGAATGAAGTCACTGAACAACAAAATGTGGTTTCAGTTAATTATTCATTGTTTCCACATTTCCTTCAACTACATAATTGACATTCATTGAACATCAAGTTTCTCCTAAAATTCATACATTCTGTTTAAACTTTTCTGATTTCCCAATAAGAAAGAAATATTTAAGCAAGAGGCTTGCAATCAATTCTTTTCTATTACTGTGTATTCTCCTTGGAACAGAAAAAAGACCACATGGTACATTTACATATCTGTACAGGATGACAGGTCTACTCACACAAACACTAACTAGCAGGAGTTTTCTATGGAATACAATTGTTAACATGTGCATAGTCTATGGTTGCTTATGGTAACCTGGAATGTATAGATATATATGCTTTTCTGTATATAAAATGCAAATTTTACTCTTACCATGTAAGCAATGTTGATGCATATATTAGTTGAAGGAAAAACAAATAAATCTTGACTAGAGTATATTTGGATGCAGCAAAGGACTTATAGAGCTATATTGGTGGTCCTTACTTTCTACCTAATACCTTGTAATTACTTGTATCCTGGAGACATGAAAAAAGCACTGAATTTTTGCTTCTGATTTGAAAAATTAATTTATGATTTATCACTCATCATACATGACATCTAACCAATGATATGTATTATTTCCCAATTGCTTTTTTAAAAAAAACTTTTATAGTTGTTAATGGACCTGTATTTTATATATTTATATGTGGTGCTGAGAATTGAACCCAGTGTCTCATGCATGCTAGGTAAGAACTCTACCACTGAACCACAACTCCAGCCCCCTCCCAACTGATCTTGACATGCATTGTTTATCACTATGACAGCTTATTATTCTAGAGAAGATACATTTATCATAAATAAATTTATATTTATTCATATTCATCTATATATTTTTATATATTTGTCTATAAGTGTGCCTATGTCTATAGTCTTTGTATAGAATAAAAGTATATATGTATATATAATATCTATACTTATATTTCTATTATCTATATGCATATGTTCTACTAGCAAAAAATGAAATATAATAAACAAATAGATTTAGGAGATAAGCCTTTCTTCATAATGTATATTCAGACAGAAGTAATTGACGATAATGTTAAAATGCTTTACATATTTTCAACTTCCAAATGAAGTATGGCATGGAAATTTTTGGAGTATCACTAATACTTTCACCAACCTCTTTTTCTTGTTAATAGAATACAAATGAATCTATACAAGGACACACTTGAGCCACACAGTGCTTCACTTTGAAATGGGATTAAGATGAATATTTGTAAGAGTTTGATTAGAGATTAAGGAGTAATGTTACCTTGGGTTGGACATTGTATATAAAAGTTGCATGGTTATCTTCAATAATGAACAGCACTTTGTGTGCTTTATATGACTGTCAGCCTTCTAAAGTGCTTGCAACCAGCGTTAACAAAAAAATGTGACCATGAGTCCTCATTTTTTTCTCAACTATTCTTCACCAACTGAAAAAGGAATTTGCATTTGGTAAGCCAGAAACAAATCTTTTGACTTTTTAAAAATTGCCACAGACTCAGAAATTTTAATAAAATTCTTCCTTTTATCTGCCTCCCTTTTTGCTGAAGAGGGTTGATAAAATTAATGTCACAAGTTTTTCACGAGGTAGAGTGGGATTCTTTGTTTTGAATTTTTAACACAATAAAAATAGTGTATAAATTTGGACATATTCAGAGAGAAACTTGTCTTGAAAGCACATTATTGTCAACTCAACCTAATAAGCAAACCAAAAGTAAAATATCATATACATCAAGGTATATATCAGTTTATTTTGTTGAGGCATTGGAAGATCTTAAGATATTTTCTGAATTGATCACAAAACAATATTGTTTTAAAACTTTTGATTTTCCAAAAGTATATATAAATCTTTAGAGCTATTTTTCCCTAGAACAATTCTAAAGTGTCAATTGAGGATTGTTGTTAGTGACCATGAACTTTTTTTCATGGCCCATGAGGTCGTAAGTAGAAGAAATTGTAAGTAGTTAGAAACTTTTCTCACAATATGACATTGGTGAAAAAACCTAGATTGGGGTCAGTGGACTTGTCCCATTCAACAAGGTATAGACCAATTAGTGTGCTGTCAAAGTTGCAGGTGGAGGAATCTTTATACTGGGACTATTCTATAATGTGTCAGGCTTTTACTTTGCTAACTGTACAAAAAGTAAAACATACATATATATGCATATATGCACACACATATATATGTTCAAAGTATTTATTTTGTTAAAAGATATTTATAATTATAAAATTAGTGTGTGTTGAAAGAACGAAAATGAATATATAAAATGTAACATCATTAGATTCTTTTTGAATGGACTTTGAAGTAAAAGTCTTGCATGTCTTTAAATAGCTTTAAAAATCTTTTCACTTCCACCAACATACGTCTTTAAACTAGATTCCTTCTAGAAATGTTATTACAGTAAACTAGATACAACTTGAAAATATATTTCTCCTGAAAGTAGCATATTTTTCAATAAAAGAAGTCAGCAAGGAAGACAAAAATTTGAAGCATTTATGGATGCAATATTCATTAAGAAGTTTTACTAGGGAATCCCCTTCCTTTTTTGTTTTAATCACTTTTCATGCACAATGAACAGCATGTACAGATGTTAGAATTGAATTTGTAAGCTATGTTTATTCTGATTTTTCATTATTTCAATGCAATATGATTTTGAATCTAAAGTTAGATTGGGATTGTACTGTGAATGGTTTTAGGCCTTTGTTTCTCTTTTAATGTAATTCATTTTTATTGTATATAACAAAGCCTTCTAATGGATGAAGAATGAAAAAGTAAGACATAACCTGATCATTCAATACAGATTGAGAATCTGTGCTCTATAGCATTAGTTTGAGGCCACATAAATCAAGGTATATGACCCTTGTGGTCAAATTGACTCCATTTCACAGAAAAGCACTAGAATTTTTAAAATTTAAATGTATTTCAACAGATACAGAAAAACATAAGCTTTGTACAGATTATTGGGGAACTATAAGATGCTTTGACCTATGTACAACATTGTGTAATGTCCAAATCAAGGTTGACCTACAGTTCTTTCTGGTATAAACATTCAAAATCATTTCTTTTAGCTTTCTTTGTATTTTAAGATATTATTCTTGTCTATAGTTGTCTACTGTGCAAGGGAACACCAGAATTTCTTGCTGCTGTATAACTATTAACTTAATACATATTAACAAAGTTCCCATTCTTCTATCCTATCCCCTGGTAACTACAACTAGACTCTCAACTTCTTTGAGATCAACATTTTTAGATTCCGTGCATGAGCTAGATTATGCTGTATTTCTTTACCTGTACCTGATTTGTTTTAGTTAACATAATGATCTTCAGTTCCATCTGTGTTATGACTGAATAGTATTTCATTGTGCACATATATACCACATTTTATTTTTCCATTCTTCCATTGATGATTGATGATTGATTTCATATCTTACCTATTGTGAATAGTGCTGCAATAAACAGAACTGCAAATATCTTTTTCGTGTACTGATTTCCTTTCCTTTTTCTACACACACAATAATGGGATTGCTGGATCATATGCTAGCACTTTCTGTTGGAAGAACCTCTTTCTTTCATAATGACATACCTGTTGCATATACCAACAGCACTCTGCAAGGCTTCCCCTTTCTCTACATCCTCAGCAGCAGATAAAAGTCATTCTCACTGAAGTAAGGTGATATCTGAGTGTGATTTTGACCTGAATTTCCTTATTTATTGGTAATATTGAGCATTTTTCATAAATTTGTTGACCATTTGTGTTTTGAGAATTATTTTTAATGAATAAACCTCCAGCATTGATGTGACTACCTTGCTCATTACGAAAAGCACCTATGCTGATTACTGACATTAAAATTGATGACATTATGCTCTAATTGGAAATAAACACTACTATTTTTTAAAAAATTGAAAACTTCTACAAAATTCGGATATTTATTTTAGAATACATTCTTATGGATGACAAAAAGGTTATGTAAGATTTATTTTAAACACTTCAATAGTTAAATTGCCCTTATTATCCAAGTATGTATAATAAGTAAAGGAAATTACTATGAAGTCTAAATATGTGTAATGACCATGCATCCAACTTAAACAAACTGCTCTATGGATGGTGGGTAGAGTAACATTTCTGACTCATCTTTATTAGTATAGTGATAATGAAGTTATCAGGGTCACTGAGGACTGTATGTGCAAATTATATCTATTTGCATCATTGTTGATTGTTATTTCTCTAGAGACATAACATATGACTAATTTACTTGCTTAACACATAGAAACAGCTTCATAAATTGGTAGACAATCTGAAGATAAATAATCCATCATATTGTGATAGATAACTTAAACTTTAATTACTCAGATAAAACCACTTTCATTAAAAAACATGTTATATATTATACAACCAAATCCCTTCATTAAAGTCTATTAACACAATTAATAAGCAATTCACCCAGAGCATAGCTCTCTTTATCACTGGTTTACTTTGAATTATTAAACAAACCTCGGAGTACAGGGCCCCACATGAATTTCAAATACCACCTATTTATTTTACTAATAAATACTGCACATAACATCTCCTTCCATGCATTTAAAATATCCAGTATTGATTGTCTTTGAAGGACAATAGAGTCTCATGGATTTAAATTGAAATAGCAAAATATGATAAAGAATGAGAGAGAAAAAGGAAATTCAGATGTCAATTAAATGGTGACCTTAACCTTTTACAGAAACCCTAATATTCTATAGACAAATATATCAAAATTTCATGTTTTTTTTTGTTGAAGCGTTGCTATTTATTATCTCAGAATCAGAGTCTACATAAATTACTTTTCACCTTTTGTTGCCGGTATGTTTTGAAAATATGAGAAAAATTATTAGATTGGTGTAATTATGCTTTCAACTTTAGGTTAGATCCAAACTCAAACCTCTTCTTTCTAAAACATTGATGTTTCCTTCTTATAATGTTAGTATCCATGTAGAGATCAAACAGCCTCACAAGAAGGTGTTCTGAATAGCCCCCATCTTACGTGGTATTTCTCCACTAATGATTTGTCTTACCAATCCATAGATTAAACCAAACCAAAAAAGGAAGCAAAGAAGATTAAAGAACCATGGTGATAGAGAGTGACTGACAAAGATGCAAGATAGAAGAATGCTGGGTATGTGAAGGCAGATACCCAGAGCCAAGTGAATTACCATGTGAGAAGTTTTGAGGTGAAAATGTCCATTGCTCTCTTATTACTAGAGATGTTGAACCCCAATTAAAATGGCTATTATCAAGAATACAAGCAACAATAGGTGTCGGTGAGGATATGGGGAAAAGGTACACTCATACATTGCTGGTGAGATTGCAAATTGGTGCTGCCATTCTGGAAAGCAGTATGGTTATTCCTTAGAAAACTTGGAATGGAACCATCATTTCACCCAGCTATCACACAGCCATATCAATACTTATAGCAGCTCAATTCATAATAGCTAGATTGTGAAACAAACCTAGATGCCCTTCAATAGATGAATGAACAAAGAAACTGTGGTATATATACACAATGGAATATTATTCAGCCATAAAAAAGAATAAAATTATGGCATTTGCAGGTAAATGGATGGAGTTGGAGAACATCATGCTAAGTGAAATAAGCCAATCCCCAAAAAAACAAAGGCTGAATGATTTCTTTGATAAGTGAATGATGATACATAACAGAGGGTAGTGGGGAGGTAAGAATGGAGGAAGATGGATTGTATAGAGGAAGATTAGGGGTGGGTAGGGGACAGGGGGCAGGAAAGATAATGGAAAAAGACAATCATCATTACCCTATGAACATGTATGATTACACAAATGGTGTGACTCTATTTTGTGTACAACCAGAGAAACAAAAGTTGTACCGCATTTGTGTACAATTAATCAAATAATAAAGAAAAAAAAGAAAATATACATTGCTCATTTACACAGAATTAGGATGTGGCCAGTTTTCTTTTGAAGCATGGGGAAATTTCATAATCCACAGGGCTTTGGATGGGGTTGAAAAACGTTTTTTTCAATGACGGAGAGTAATTAGAACTATATTCAACACAGTTCTGATATTTCCCAACAAATCTTAATAGCCAGAGCCAAAAATATCACTGGTTTCAGTTTAACTGTATCCCAAAATAAAACCCAGGGAGATCTGTAGGAATAAAAAAATGAAAGAAAAGAGAAACTGACATTATTACCTCATGTACATATATGACTGCATGATTGATGTGATCCTACAACATGCACAATCAGAAAAATGAGAAATTATACTCCAATTATATAGGATTTGTCAAAATGTATAAATGCATTCTACTGTCATGTGTAACTAACTAGAACAAATTTAAAAAGTAAAAAAAAATTAAAAAGAGTGAACTTTGCAAAGCATGACATTCAATAAAAGATCTCTAAGCAAGCAGATTAGTAGGAAAATATGGCCATAATGAGTAGGGCAATCCACAAAGTAAAACCTAAAAGGACGAAACCAAATGTTAAAAATAGCAGCCAAAAACCTCAAAAACAATAATAAAAAGTGTATTCCACACATCAAAAAGTGTATATCTAACATCAAAAAGTGTTTGAAAAAGATTTAAGTAAGATATCTAAGAATAAAGCTAGAATGTCTTCAATGAAAAATAAAGTAAATGGTATTTATGACAGATTAGCACTCTAACAAAAAGATAATTGAAACTTAATATACAATACCAGAAATTTTGAATATGAAGACAGATAAAAAAGTAAATTTCTTATTAGAAAGAAGAGGTTTGATTTTTAAATCATTAATGGGATATGGGAAAACATGAAGTGGCCTTGAGACCGAACATGTGAGTCACTGAAGACCAAACTGGAGTGGAGGGAGGATGACATGAAAAAATATTTGAAAGATAAATAACCACCATTGCTTCCATTTTGATAAAAATTATAATCCTATGTTCCAAGAAGCTCAGCAATCTCCAAGAACAAGCAACATAAAACAAGCTGCACCACAGTGTAGTATATGTAAACAGATCACTCAAAAATAGGACAGTAGTGTAAAAGCTGTCAGAGTAAAGACATAGTATGTCTAGAAGCCCAAAGGAAAGGATATCAACTGAACCCTTTTTAACAGCAATGAGAACAAGATGAGTGCAGTGAGACATTTTTAAAGTATTGAGAAATTTTATCTTATATTTTGTGCTCAATGATATCTTCTAAAAAGAAAAACTTTTCCTGACATACAGACGCTAAAATCATCATTACTACCGGATCCTCACTTCAGGAAGTATTTTACAAAGTCTGTAGACAGAAGGAAAATGACAACCAAAGAAAATGTGTATGAATGTCAAAGAATGAAGAATACAAGAAATAATACATAACCTCAAAGTAGATATTAAAACCTTCATCTGGGTTAACATACCTGAGAAAAAACTTTTGTAGTGAACTGATTCATACTTAAGAACACAAACCTATCATAACATGTTCATGGAAGGACATTTCTAATCCTACTATTCAAACTTTGGCTGAATGTAGCCTACAAGACAAAATTGCAAACAGTGGTAGAAAGAAAATTGATCTGATAGAAGAATCAGAAAGCACTAAGGCATTTTATATTTACAGTGTGACATTGTCAGATGAGAGGTAATCATAGATTTCCTAGACAACTGAAGAAAGTATTAGCATTTTAATGCCATGCTTGAATTTATTTAGAAGATCATCATCATGTAGAATTCACTAGAACGTAGTGATTAAAAATGTTTGATGTCAGCAGATATGGATTAAAATATTCAACTAAATAGATGACGTTGTGCAAATGAATTAACCATTTTGATAATCAGGTATCTTATGTATTAAATTATTTATATGTATCATAAACATGTTTTGAGGAGTGATATCTAACTATAATATGTTGAATACATAGTCTGCCAATTTAGTCAACATATTCCAAAAGTTGAAAATAATTATTGTGAATATAATTGTTGCTATCATTATCTTTATAGTGTTTTTCTTTTCTTTCTTTTCTTTTTTTTGGGGGGGGTGGTGGGGGGGTAGGATCTTCCTAAATTGCTGAATCTGACCGGAAACTTGAAATAGTCTTGCCTCAGCCTCCCAAGTTGCCATAGCTCCAATTCTGATAATGTCTCTTTTATTTTAAAGACTTGTTATATCTCCAGAATTTCATTTTTCAAGTTGTCAAAAATATGTGATGATGCTACTTTTAAAATTGTAATGCAAGGATGCTAAAATAAACAATTTATATAATAAGATTTTAAATAATCATTTCAAAATCTCTTTTATTGATATTCCCTCTAAAAACTTAGAAATTCACTTCATTGTCAATCGACAGGATTTCAGATAGTATAGATAATCTTGTATGTTACATGTACCCTCAACATCCAATGCCTCATTCATCAAAATAGTTATGTTTTAAAAAGGTGAAAATTTTGAGGATAACAATAACTCAATGTGCAATGAAATCAATTTTAATAAAGAAGATCTTTAAGAGCAGAAGAGCTTGTGACTCATTTGAAAGTAACATTAATAATCTCTACTCCTTTCCATTCTCAGTAGAGCATTAATGCATTATTTGCTCAAGAACAGAGGGGATTCAGCACCCGGAAGCAAAGGCCCTGTTGTAGTTTTATTCATGACTTAATATAACTCCTCTGTAATGTCATTTTTTTTTTTTTCGTACTAGGGATTGAACCCAGGGGCAATTAACCACTGACCCACATCCCCAGCAAGTTTTTTTTTTGAGTCCCCAGCATTTTTTATATTTTATTTAGAGACAGTGCCTTGCTAAGTTGCTTAGGGCCTCGCTGAGTTGCTGAGGTTGGCTTTGAAGTTGTGTTCCTTCTGCCTCAGCCTTCTGAACTGGTGAGATTATAGGCATGAGCCACCACACCTGGATGTAAAGTCATTTTGTTAATAATCATCCCTGGCTCCACTGGAAAAGAATTTATGATATTTTTCCCTGGACTTAAACATGAATTTTGTGTTGCTTACCTCAATAATTTTATCAAAAATGTCATGCCAAATTTATTAGACATATGTAACTTCTATAATGTACATTTACACCAATTCCCTACAAGGTTTCTGGCAACAGTAATGGTATCACTCAACACTCTAGGCATATAAATACTAAAACATTGCTATTTTAAGATGGCATTCTTTTATTTCATGCAAAGCAAAAAAGTAAACTAGTATATTTTGGGAAGATTTTAAGCCCTGAGACATAACAGTATTCAAGTGCTAAATATATATCATAGGAGCATTGAAGTCATGTCATACACATGAGACTACTTCTCAGTTCACAATTTTATTCAGCTAATGAGATAGTTAATGGAATCACATAGGAATTAAATAAACAATTGGATTTATGAATTTTTAGAATAAGAAAAAAATCACATATATGGTTCATGTTGATGCAGTTACTCTCATTGCTTTTGAAAAGTGCCTGGAGATTTTATCTGATATTCTCAAAGAATCAAAAAGTAAGACATCATTTTAAGTTTCCTTCAAAATATGAGCACCTTTTCCAGAAAGCCATTTCTTTTCAATACTGTGTCAATGTTCATCTGAGTCATGTCCTGAAGTTTAGACTTCTACATGAAAGTCAAAAATTGGGAATCGAAGGACCAAAGAAAAAAATGCAAATATTTAAGTAATCTTAGTTTGGGGGTAATTATAAAATATGAAGTAATGGGTTACTTGATTAGGTTGGTAAGATGAAATAACATATTTTCAAAGTATTGATAGTACATCTAGACTCTCTAATATTACATAGAAAGTCCATGGAGAATAAAACAAGTATTCTAAATCTTAAAATGTTACTTTTTCTTACAAGCTGAAATGCTGTTTTAGTCAGCATTTTTGCTTCTGTGACTAAAAGAGCCAACCAGAATAACAATGAAGAAGGAAAAGTTTATTTTCAGGCTCACTGTTTCAGAGGTCTCCATCCGTAGACCACTGACTTTATTCCTTAGATCTCCAGGTGAGTTTGGACATCATGGTGGAAGATTTAGTGGAGGGAAGCAGCTCACATGATGATCAGCAAGCAGACAGGGGGATCTCCACTTGCCTGATACAAATATATACCATAATCCCATAGTTTCAATGCTGTTACACTTGTGGGTCCTGGGGGCTTTTATGATGCGGGGTAAGGACACCGGGAGTCCGGTAAACTCAACCAGGAGGAAGCGGCTGGGAACTCGTTTATTGCGGAAGTTGCATAGCCTTTTATTGGTTTAAGAGTCAATGGAATCCCTGCACCACCTCACACCAGAAGGACCAGTCATAGTTCTCGCCGTGGACCCACATTTCCACCAATCAACGCAAGTCTCTACTTCATGCGACCATCAAGTTTCCAGCTCCTCAGTATGACCCACACAATGCCCCATTTCCTCCAGTCACATCCCAGCCTTCAGTTACCACTCAATCCCATCAGGTGATTAATTTGTTGATTAGGTTAAGGCTCTTGTAACCCAATCATTTCTTCTCTGAACATTCTTGCATTGTTTCACATGTGAACTTTTCAGGAACACCTCCACATCAAAACCCTAACAAATACTAATATATAAATCCTATTAAAAAATTCAAAGTAAATTGTACTATACATATTAATTTCAGCATAATTTATGATATATTATTCATACATATATAAAAATAGTATATGTATTTATGCATATTGTAATCTAAAACCTAAGAGAAGAAAGAAACTATATTTTCACATCGTTTAGTAATGAGAGAATAACTGGTAATAGCTCTCTTTTCAAGAATGTATATAGTGTCATTTTGACTTTCTGTAAAAACTTTAATGTAATTTTTGTTATGGTTTAGATATACAGTATCCCCCAAAAGCTCATGTGTTAGAAAGTTTAGGGGTGAAACAATTGGGTTAAGAGAGACTTAATCTACTCAGTTCATTAATCTGCTTGAATGGTTTAATGGGGAGGTAACTATAGGCAGGTTGGGTGTGGATAGAGAAGGTATGTCACTGGGGAGCTGTGCTCTTGGGGTTTATATTTTGTCCCTGGTGAGCAGATTTCTCTCTCTGCTCCTTGGTTGTTATGTCCTGAGCTGTTTTCGTCTGCCACACCATCAAACAAGGTATCTCACCTCACCTCAGACCCAGATCAGTGGGGTTGGAAAGGTATGGATTGAGACCTCTGAAACTGTAAGAACCAAGTAAATGTTTACCCCTCTAATATTGTTCTTTTCAGGTATTTTGATCACAGCAGTGCAAAAAATGAACTAAAACATTTTTAATGGTTGGAAAATGACAATATCATGGTTATATTTGCCATTTAATGTTTCATTTTAATATCTTCTATAGTCAATTTAAACATTTTTATATAATATTTAGTATTCAGATACTTATATCTAGTAGCTCCTTGATATTGTATTTTATAATGAACTAAAATGTTGATTAAAATTAGAAAAAAATACCATGTATTTGTCTTATTAGTAGTAATTTTATGATAGATATCAAAATATTATAAAGTTAAGATGGCCCTTGAGTTATCACTTCTCTCTCTTTTGTTTTTTTTTTGGTGGTACAGGAGATTAAACCCAAGAGATTTCTCCATGCTGGGGACTACTCTGCTACTGAGCCACATCCCCCTCTAATGAGTCATAATTTCTATGAACTTTTAACCATTGAGGAAACTAAGTTTTGCAAATTGCTAACATAAAACTTTGACCAATATTCAATTTATTCAATTATTTTCTTTTACCTAATAAGCAATGAACAATTCTCACCTGAGAAGTTCTTGATGTACTCATGGACATACATTTCATTGCCCATTATATATGATAAATGCCTTCCTTTGGTTACTCATCTAAAATCATATATGCTTTAGAATCAGTATGCTTCATTTACTGATAAAACAGTGTACTTCTCTTAATTGCCCACAAAGAGTAAGAATAGTGAGGAGAAAGCAGCCACAACAATGGTGATGATGATTAGCTGTGTTTTTGGTCATTCTTAAGACCTTATAGTCAGATATTTGTTGAAAGAGGTGAAGTTCTAACAATAAATAAAAATGTGATAAGTAGGTAAAACATATAGTGACATATTACTACTCTCTTCCTTCTGAGTCCAGATGTGATCAGATAAAAGATGACATTAATGAAGGGAAAGAAATTCAGTCAAATGGAGCCATCAAATTTATCCAAAAATTTGGAAGTGAGACAAAATTTATACTGACTTTGTGCAGATTTCATTGGTCAGTCTTAGCATATTGGGAGTCAGGAGAACCATAATTACATGCCTAGTGATCAGAGAAAGCAAATCTTCATGATCAAGAAAAAACAAAGGTACCAGAGAATGTAAAAAATAAAATGAGAGAGAGGTGTGTCACACTATTCATATTATGCATATAAAACAGATTTTTATTTAAGCCAGAGTATTTTAAATCTCATTACAGCTCAATTTTATTTAACCTTCAAATCAATATATATTCATTAAAATATAGGTAAATGGGATGTGGAGGAAGAGAGAAGACAAGAAAGTGAGATACAAAAAAGAAAATCACTGAATGAGACAAAGAAAAGGAGAATATCACAATATTTAGGTAGGTGAAAAAATTTGATTCTTATGACCAAGTATATTATAAGCAAAAGAGAATTTCTGCCTGATTGTAATGAATTTAGACAAGTTTTAAAGTCCACCTGTTAGTGTTGCTTCATTTGTGAAATGGTGAGTCTTAAAAGCACCTGACAGGGTTTTTGTTAAAAGTGTTATAAGAATCAAATGGACAGCATGTAATTATATACTGCATTTTAGGACTAATATACAGTAACTAATAACATTTTTTTTCTCACATTCATGTTTTGCCCTCTAAAACGTCTCCATAAGATAGTTGTTAAGTTAATATGATCTATAATTTTTCTTTTAAGTGGAAATATCTAAACATTTTCTGGGTTGATTTTTAAACAGTCTGAGGCAAATTTATGTAAATCATTTGAGACTGAAAGAAGACAGGCTCCTTAGAGATCTTTAGAAGTACAGTTTCTCACATGTATTTGCTTAGTAACAATTTACACAATGATTCATTGAAGCTAAGTGCAGAGGATTTATCTCCAAATCATTTGGATAAAATTGTGCAAATACTGCTTAGGACTTTTAAAGATGAATGTCATAATATTTGATACATCTTTAACTGAAAGTTTGATATTTAAGTACAAATTTGTTATTCTCATTGCTATTATGGATTTTTTTTAAATTCACTTATTTGATACATACGAAATCTCATAAAATGATGAAGGCAATTTTAAGACAATGCGTACGTATATTTTGAACTACATTAATTCTTAGAGTCTTAGAAGACTATTTCACAATGTAGTAGAAAACCCTGAAAAATAAGACCGAATTCACTGTACAGCTGAGATTTTCTAAATTTTCTGTCCAATCCTAGCTGAGAATCAAATATGGTATAAATAATTACCCAAATAGATATTTGTAGAAACAGTTTCTGCTATGTTTTTTTTTCCCCTTATGCACTATGCATTGCGAGTTAAAATGAGGATTCAAGTGGGGAAAAATTTTTCACTTCATATGATATATTATTCAAAGGAAAAATATGTCGATCTTAAGAAAAGACAATAATTGATGAATGGTAAAACTTCATACTTATATTTGTATAAGAAAAATTTTAAAAGCTATTTTTCTTAGAAAAGAAAAATTACATGTTAAAAACTAACAATATTAGATCATGTAAACATTTCTGGGACATTTAAATAAAGATAAAGAAAGCTTAAAAAGAGGGCACATGTTGGATCTGTTCACGTCGGTGATTGTCAAATGGTGCTTTATGAAGTTTGCTTCAATTATAGGAACAGATTTATTATATATTTTCTCATTTTTTAAAATTATCGATATCAAAATGAAATATAGTCCAAACACATATTTCTGTAGAAAACACTAGCTAAAAGAAAATGCTGTTATGCAGCAAACATGAAAAATAAATAGGAAGAACGAAGTATGAGAATATAAAACAGTATGCTAAAATGATATGCACTTGTTTTGAGAAGCAATATAGAATATTGGTGAAGACAGACTCTAGGGCCAGATAGCCAACATCTTCCTAAATGTATAGTATTAGATAGTTATTTCCTCTCCCTAGGCTTCAATTTCCCCATATATAAAATGAAAGTAATAATAAAACATACCTCAATTTGCTTTTGTAATGAAAAAAATGTGTTTTGTGAAGATTAAGCCCTTAAAATTGTCTATTTGTTATTACCAGCACCTATTCTTGCACATAAAGTTAATGAATTAAACACATCTATTAAAAGGAAAATTACTTTTAGAGTCAAAATGTGATTAAAAAATTCTTTAAAGATTGTATACTTTACAAAATGAGAAAATAAGCAAAAAAATAAAAGTGTTTCAGAAACATGCAAATCAACACATTGGAAAGGTGAAGATAATTTAGGCAATGGAAAACTCCAGAAAGAGTTAATCAGAGGCCTAGCAAATTATTAATAGTTAAGGATGTTAATGGAGGAATCAAGAGAAATAGCTAAAAAAGTTAAAAATCTATGAGTCATCTGTCAGTTTAATTTAACTATGCTTAACTAAAAGCAAGGTAACTGTAAGCTGAAGCAGATTTACCATAAACTGAGTGAAGGTTAAATTTTCAAGACCCCTCATGTGTAAAAGTCTCTGGAAGAGACCCAGAGAATTTCACATCAAATTATTATATTATTTTTCTTCAGAATACTCCTTTAATATTACAAGATATCCCTAACTCCTTATCTATAGTTATACTCAATCCCAATATACTGAACCTAAAGATATTCCTAAATCAAGTATAGCTTGATCCCATTAAAAAATGTCCATGGTCATTGCAAAGTCGTTCAAAATGAAGTGAAAACTGATCTGTGACAGAAAATAAGGTGGAATGTATGGCAGTTAGTCAAATTAAATGCAAAAATTTGTTTATTTACAAAAATTCTACAAAAATATGTATATCCAGGTAAACATAGGAGAGCCTCTTCCAGGTTCTTGGAACAGAAGCTAAGTGGCTCTAGAACCACTGGCTTCATGGTAAATTTATTGTTGTTTGAGAAGTTTTAATACTATCCATAAATCAAAAATGTTATATATTACAATTAAAAGATTGTAAGTAGATGGAAAATAGTGCTGAGCATATTTTTATTGTAACATTGTTATAAAGTTCATTAGTATATAACAATGTATTACCCAATGCCTTATACCTTAAAGTAGTGCAAGAGATATGTGTTGAATTAGTAATAACTTTGAGTCTACATGACTGTGAGGTTTTCATTGTAGAAAAAGGTTGGATAGTGATATTGCTAAAAGAGTAAACCTAACAAAGAATTTTTGACTCAGGCTTTGATCTACAGGATGAAGTTCCAAATAGACACACAGGTAGAATAAATAGGTAGGTAAATAGCTGATAGAAGATAGCTAGATAGATCTACTAAAATGAGAATTGCATGAAATGATAAAGTTTCCAGAGAAACTAAACTTTATATGGAATTTAATTTGTAAATTAAATACAAGTGCTGATCAGTTTTTTTCACTGAAGGAGATGTATACAAATGTCTGAAATATATCAATACACTATAAATGCAGAGGTATCTTTCATTTCTGTTTATTTTTTGTAAAAATTAAAAATAATCTATCATTATCACTCTAACAAACAAGTCAGGATGAACACACAATTAAAATTTTATTTCCTCATCATAGAGCTATGGGTACAAAACAAAAACAAAAAACAAAACAAAACAAAAAAACAACTAAATTCCAGAAAATGGCAAGTATTTCATAGAAGAGAATAGAAGCACAACTCCTGTCATCCAAAGGAGAGGGACCAGTTGAAGAGAACTCTGCTGCAGATGGAGTAAACCAAAATCACTTTAATATTTAACTAGTTTTTAGCAGTTGTAGTAGTTTTGAGCTACTCCTGAAGCAGGAAGGGGAGCTGAAATAAACCTATCTACTCCAGACTTCCACCAACTGAACAAGGGGATCCAGTCAGGATAGCTGAGACACATTACTGAAGACATATTAGTTTTTCAGACATCATAGCCTAGGAAGTGGGCAGAAAGGCTGAGATAAGGGATAGAAAGACGTAGAGGTAACACAAGGCAGAGTGAACTTACCAACCCACAAACTGGTGACCAGGATCTACAGTAGGCAGAGATCTCTCCTGCTCTAGAAATCTGTTTGACTGTCTTCAAAGGACATACAAATCTCAAACCTCGACAGTTAAAGGAAGTCAAGTCCTGCTTGGGGAAAAAAATGTTTCAAATATTTCCATCCAGGTGAGGTCACCTGCAGACCAGATTGATTCAATCCCATGCTACAACATATTAGTAGAATAAGGAATGCAGTCTTTTCTAAGGGTATATATTACTTATCTTGTCAGACTTTACTTCATTAAAATTTAGAGAAAAATATATAGACTATTAACCCAGAAAAACACTCCATTTTAAAGTCAAAGACTATCAGAAAGGATAGAATTAAGGCACAACTATATGGTGCTTGCGAGAAACCACCACGCAAGGTTGCAGTTTAAATAAAAAGAAGAAATATGTAATTTAACAAATGCTATTGATCAAAACCTGGCATAGCTCTATTAATATCACAGGAACCTGAGTTTTTCTAATTCACTTAAAGAGGCTTTTGAGGGAAGAAGATATTTCATAATGGGAAAAAAATGAATCAAGTGCCGGGCGTGGTGGTGCATGCCTGTAATCCAAGAGACTTGGGAGGCTGAGTCAGGAGGATCGCGAGTTCAAAACCAGCTTCAGCAACTTAGCAAGGCCCTTAGCAACTCAGTGAGACCCTGTCTCTAAATAAAATACAAAATAGGGCTGGGGATGTGGCTCAGTGGCCAAGTGTCCCTGAGTTCAATCCTTGGTTCCAAAAAAAAAAAAAAAAAATGAATCAAACAGAACGATGTTATGATCCTCTTTGTGCACCTTATAACAGCATGTCCAACCATGTATAATAAATACTGACAGAATTTAAAAAAGAATTGGGAATCTTCACAATAATACTTGGAGATTTTATTTAGTATTTAACCTAGGTTTGAAATATTCAGTGCTGAAAAGCAAGGAAAAACAAATATTATGAGAAAAAGTACATGGAAATGCAGTTCAAGGTAGTAAATAAAATTCAAGAATTAAATTGTAAAGTCTGATAATTATTGACTTAAAATACAAAATCAGAAATCAAGGGACTTTGGGACAAGGATAATGAGAGTATTTTTTAACCCATTGGCATGAAGGAATAAGGAATACTTGATATTATATTGAGTCATAAATATAAATAAATGAAAAATAATTAATTTTAATAGTTTTATCTAAATGTATATTGTTACCTCTCTAAGAGAACTACTTATGTTGATTGTAGTTGTACTGGAAGGGATAAACGAGGCCATTTCTTTCTGTGTAAAAAAAAGTTACATTAACATTTTTTAGGATGGCTTTTATTGAACATTCATCATTTATGAAAACACGTAGACCACCATTTCTAAAAGTTTCAGTTTTAAACTAATATAAATATTTAATCAAAAACATAATAATTTTAATGAAATTTAGAGGAACCATAATTCTTTATCTCCACACTATTGGTATCTATCTTAGTGATATGTAGATTAGTCTGCATTAGAGTCCATGTTGAGGTCAGTTAGTAACTTTCTTCTCTCTTATTGGTAGTCTATATTTATGACTCAATATAATATCAAGCCTATGCTTCTAAGAGAAGCCATGTATAGTCAAGAAGATCTTGACCCATCCTGACAGATGATATCATTGGTGGAGGAAAGCTAAATTGGACAAAAGTCTTCAAACATGTCCTCAAGAGTGATCTTTGAAGAATCTCAGCTGACTCTTAAGAGTAGATAGTAACAAGATCAGTTTTGATCAACCTGGTCTTAAACATCTGGTAGGGGAATATAGCCTAACTCTAATCCTGGAGATTTAATAGGAAACACAATAGTCTTTTAAAATGTAACTTAAAATGTTTACTGTGTCAGCCCTGCAAAAAGTAAGTAAATCTGGAGACTATAAAGGAAGGGATCTGGTGTAGGAGTGCCTAATAAATAATGACCACAAAGGACTCCAGAGTCACAAGTTTGTCTTGAGTTAATTTGAGCCTGATCTCATAGACCTACAAATCTATCTAAACTCCTACATTGATAGTTTTTCACTGATACGATTATGAGTTACTGTTTTCATGGTTTTCAGAGACTAGCTGAAATTCTAATTGCTTTTGTGCTAATTGTTTACAAAAGTAGTGCTTTGCTGTCTCGTTTATTATCGTCTTAGCGTGATCCCTGCCCTATGTGTGCCTTGTCCCCTGCACTGGACCTCTGATGCTGAATGCCCTTAACTGCCACGCCCGACCTTGATAGAGAACAAGGATTTTGGTTTACTTCCCTCAACTTTGCCCTCTTTCGTCAGGAAGCAGCTCAGAGATGTAATCATCCGTTTTTCCATAGAAATGAAATGTAGAAATTGACAGTGAAGAACTGTAACAGTGGTCCACTTTATGTTTTGAATATAGCCCTTGCTGCTCTGCCACTGCAATTGATTTTTAAAATGAACATATTTCTTTCTCTCTCCTTGCTCCTCCCTAATCTCTCCCCATCCTTAATCTCAGGGGAAACAAGATTACCCTTCTTTCTTATTTTAGGCAGATTTATCTGTCCTTGAGTACACACTCATCATAGGAAGAAAGTAATCCAGACTTTGGGGATGGTATCAGACATCTCAGAAATGACTATCTCCCAAATTAACAAAGGAATTACAATTCCAACCGAGAACACGTGGAATGTAGCCTCTGAATCACCTCTTTAAAAGCCTCCTATTCCTGCTGTTGGGGAAAATTACAGCCTCTGGGACAGAAGGGGCCTGGGTTTCTCCTTTGCTAGCAATGCAATAAGCCTTCTTTTTCCTTTTTTCTAAAAAAAAAAAAAAAAATAGCTTATACTATTTTGTACTCATTTCAAATGTCCCAGTATATATGCATAGAATACTTAGAAATGAAGGCAGGATTTCTCACTAACAACTATTATAGGCATACTGTCAGATACAGAACTGACAGGACATTGCATTCAAAAAAGGGAAAATTGGTCCAACTTGAGAGTCCAATCAATATTTTTTTTAGAGATTATAATTATACATAGGAGGTCAATCGCTTTTATCTAGTTTACAGATTCAGGTATGGAAGATCTTTCCACAGACTTCCTCATTGTACTTGAATGGGATTCAAAATATGACCATTAGTCATTTTCTATACTGAAGGAATAGGTGGGCAAAATGTGAAGCTGTAAACAAATGAGTCATTTTCCACAGTTTGGTCTTTAAAATGCTGAGATTCTATCCTGACCTTAAAATATGGTGAAGATCCTTCAGCAGTGATAATAAGTTCAGGTATTTAGGATAATGAGTACCACTTGAGAAAACCCCTTGAATTAAAAAGTTTTGTTTACTTCTTAGAATCTCTCCTCATTTCAAAAATTTGAGCATTTTTTTCTCTAGCATGCCTTGTTGTGGTAATACTGTATTTCTTATATCATAACAATGCACACTGAAAACCTAAGATTCATTCTGTGATTTGTTCATACTTGACATCCTTTACTGTTTCTTAACCTAGAAATCTCAAACCAGCTAGCATATTTTTAAAGTCAAAGTTTCTTTTAGATGGATTTTTTTATGGTTCATTTGACATAGAAATACTTGGTTTTGCTGCATAGCTCTTTCATTTTCAAAACTTCTCATGCTATGTCTGTTTCTTAATTACTCACAAATAAGCATTAACAAAGCAAAAAGCTATTTTTGTCATCTGCAGCAATGAATTAAACAAAAAGTGATGGATCAGATTTCTTTTCTTTGTGGATGAACCTTAAATATGCCAAGAAAGGATTCATGTTCTTCAAAAGAATACCTTCATCCTACTAAAAATAAAATATGAGAAGTGTGATAGCAGTGCTTATTACGTATTTTATTCTTTTATTATTATGTAGAGTTCAATAGTGCCTTTGGCTTAACTAATTTCGCTGTAATGTTTAAATTTAATGCAGTTACACCACTTCATGGGATATATCCAAAGGTCTTAAAATCAGCATACTATAGTGACACAGCTGCATAAATGTTTATAGCAGCTCAACTCATGATAGTTAAGCTATGGAACCAAAGTGCCTCTCAACAGATGCACAGATAAGAAGAAATTGTGGTATATGTACACAATGGAGTATTATTCAGCTGTAAAAAGGGATGACTTGATGACATTCACCAGTAAATGGATAGAAGTGGAGAATATTATACTAAATGAAATAAGCCAATCCTGAAAACCAAAGGTCAAATGTTCTCTCTGATAAGTGGACACAAACACACAATAGAGATTATGCAAGGGGGGGAACAGGAATAGGAAAGACAGTAGAATGAATTTGACACAACTTCGCTGTGTACATATATGAATACACCACAATGAATCTCCACATCATGTACAACTACAAGACTGAGATCCTAATTAGAATAAAATACACTCCGTGTTTGTATAAATATGTCAAAATGTCCCTTACTGCCATGTATATTAAAAGGAACAAATAAAATTAAAAAAATACATACAAGATGTGTATAATGTTATTATAGCCTACATATTTTATTATAGTATGTTTACTTATAATTCCTGAAATAATAAAATTTCATAAATAGTTCTATTCCTGTTGGTATAATAATAGCAATATTTAATATTGTTAAATAAAATGAAAATAGGTGTAATTTGTAGAGATTTTAGCATAAAACTTTTTGAGAACATATAAGGCAAAAGCCTTCAAATAATGACTTTAAGTCTAACAAATTTTAATTACTATTTAATCACAAATTTATCAAGTAAATAAAGTGAAAAAATTAAGAACTTATAATATTCATATATTTCATCTTTGACTTTCTTTTTTCAGAGTTTATATTCTAAAATTTCATCTTTGGAGAGATTTGGATATTTTACTATCTAGCAGTCACAGTAAAATTTGATATGTATACTTTACTAAGAATTCCAGAATGGAGATAGAGCTCATCCCATTATCCTCCTATGCATAAAATCTTCATTCTGCTTCTTTCACATCTCACTTAATTTCTTCATCGCTCACAAGTGCAAACCAAAAGAAAACTAGAAGTTATAATACTCTCCCCCATATTCAAGAACTAATTGAAGCAGTATACCAAATGGTAAAGCACCAGGAAAATAATTTTAAAATGCTATGTACTCTTCCTGAATTACCATAAAAACTCTGTAAACATAAAATACTTTTGCATTTTCTAAGGATTTCCATTAGTGTTATGATCATTACCATTTGATCTATCACTCAGTCTACCTACCTACATACCTACCTCCCTATACCACTAAAAATTGAAACTGTAATTAGTGTAGCAACCACCCAATCAATATTTATGTGTAGTTTTGTGGCATCCAGAGACATGGGAAGGACAAATCATATAATTCATAACCTGATTTTTTATAAACAAATTACATCAGACTACAAACAAGACAACCATATATTATTTAATTTGCTTAAAGAGTGTATCCATTCATTCATTTGTTCAATTATTTATTGATTATATATTTTTCAGACTGTTTTTGTCTTTGCTTAAGCTGATTCTTAATGAGGCAGATAGTAGACAAATGAATAGGTATAGAACATAATTCTTAAGTGTACAATTTCCATTAATTCAAAGAAATAAAAGCATAAAAAAGAAAATATTATGAGAGTTCTATTTCAGATAAGTAAAGAAAGTCGTGGTATTTGAGCAGAAAGCTTAAAGAAATGAGAGAGTGAGTTATTACTTACTTGTTGAAGAATATTTAGAAACAGAGGAGAAAACAAAGGCAAAGTTTTTGCAGAATGAATGGGGAGAGGACAATGGAGAAGGGGAAGGTTGGAAGACAGTATAACAGAGGTCAAGGATCACACTGGGAGGGACATAGTTGACCATGTGCTGAAATAGGACTTTATGGTTGATAAAATGTTGCTGCAAGTATTTCTGAAGGGAAAAACAACCTGTGACTTAGATGCCAAATGGGTTGTCAGGACTGTTGTAGAGGTGGAAGGGATCAGTAAGGGAGTTTTGATGATACCTGTGATCAGAAGTGATGGTGGCTTCAATCAATACGGTAGCTGTGAGGTCCTGCAAAGTTTTCAGGTGGCCTTGTTTTCTAATGTTTTGGATGTACAATAAAAGAGAGGATAGAAATTAAGAGAAAAAAAAAACTAAGTTAATGAATTGCCAATTCATTTAAATGAAGAAGACGGGAAGGAATTGATTTAAGATGGGGTTTCCATTAAAGATTGGTCACAAAAGCTAAAGATGCTCTAGGGTTTGTTTCTTTTTCCTATTTTTTTTTTTCTACAAGAGGATTTTAAAGCTGGCAATTGATCACAAAGATGTTGAAAGCACAAGGTAATCACAGTGCTTATTAATGCTGCTTCCAGAACAGTTCCAAGTCTGACAAACTTGGAAAGAGCTGACTTTCTTTAATCAAGGAGAAATGAAAATATGCTTCAGGAGCTAGTATACCACCTTCGGTCTTTGCTTCTGACACAGACAGCTAACAGTGCTCCAGATAATAGATACCTGCATCTTTGAATTAGGTTGATATGGAACAGAACCCCCTTAAAACCCGATGACAGACACAAAGTCTGTAATAAATAAGCCCATGAGATTTTGGAGTTATCACTTGGTTGCAAGTAACTCTTCCTAACCAATGAGAAATAAATATTCAAAAATCAGTTAGTTTAGTAACTTGGAAAAAGTGGTTGTTTCTTTTATTTATTTTTTCTTCTTGCATTTAAATCCTTTGTTCAACTCTTCCACAGAAAGGATGCATTGAAAAAGCAATCTGGAAAAGGAGATTGGGAAATGTAATTTGTAAATTTTCTCCCTTAATGAGCAAATGGGAATACAGAAATTTGTGTGGAGGCGGGAGACAAAAGGCACTACTTGATATCGCCCATTACTTTGTTGAATCAACAAAAGAAAATAACCATACTCCTCCCAAGAGGATGCAATTATTTTTTTTCCAAAGCAAGATTTGCTTACTCCTATGAAAACTGAAGATCAAACTAATCAGTTACCACCATCTGCCTTCTGATGACATCCATCTCTGTTCTAGTTTATTTTTCGTTGATAAAGATGTCATTACTTCCTTCAAGCTCAATTATTTCAGATAACTGACCTTAAAAGATCTGTTTCCTCAGAGTCCTCTGACTCTGTATTTTATTGGTATACAAACATGCAAATAGAAACTACTCTAGGAATTTGAGTTGAGATAATTCAAAATTGAGAATTTGTTTTTCTAAAGCATAACCGAAGAACTATAGGAGCAAAAAGGAATAGGTGAGTTCCAAATGCTCACCTATTTATGCTGAGTATTTATAAGACTTCACTATTTTAGCATGGGTGGTGGGGTTGAGATAAGTTCAAGCCCAAGGTTTTTTTCCAGCTGACACTTCTGCTACTGAGTTTGAATTGGCTACGAATCCAGGGTACATTTCTCCTTACTCTTTGTGCCACTGCTACCAGTTCCATAACTGCTGTTAGCCCAGTCCTGATGCTGTATCCACTGTTACTTCTGCTCCCCCAGTTCAATTTTGCCATCCTCAGAGACACTCTCAGAAGCCATAAAAATTTTATGACTCCTTCCACCTTCCAATCATCTGCCAGTATCTCACACTGCAGAAGTGAATAGGAAGTCTGACAAAAGGATTAGGTAAATATATTTTGTATCATCCCAGGTGACATGGACACTAGTTTAAATGGATTGTTAGGATGCTATTTTATCAGATATTCCTACAGATGAGGACAGGAAAGAAAAGAGCTTAAGGCATTTCACATTGGAGAAACAAGTCATTTTGTCTACCTAGACATCTAATATTCAGGGGAAAGATATGGGGTAAAAATGAAATCTGAGTTATTTCAGCCCTGATGGCACATAATATGATATGATTACCTAGGTAATGACTATAAACAGAAGACAAATTGTGCTAGGACACAATTCTGGGATACTTCTTAAAATTTTCACATCAGAAAAAAAGAAAAAGATCCATCAAAACAGATTAAGAAGGACCAAGAAAAAACAAGGAGATTTTGCCGTTACAAAATTTAATGAATACCATGTTTCAGAAGTAGAGTAATCATGTCAGATGCTGCTGATCACTCAAATGAAATGATGGCGAAGAACTAATAGCTCGGAAAAATTGGAGGTCATTAAGTGACCTTGATAATAGCTACTTCAAAGGGATTTTGGGAACAATTGGATGAGATTCAAAAGTAATAGGAGGTGGTGAAATGATGACTATGGATATATATGGTATTAAAGCAATTTTATTTGACATGAGAGAATGCTAGAGAAGATGGAGAAGGAGGAAGGATCAAAGAAAAATTGCTTTTTAATTGATATTTGTAAAATGGAAAATAATATAGTTATTTGTGTTCTATGCAAATGACAATATAGAGGAAAAACTGATGATGTGGAAAGAGGAAAAGGAAACTGTAGGAAGTCAGTCTTCGATTTAGTGACATGGACTGGAATCCAATACACAGGGAAAAGAGTGACGCCTACTACAGGAACAGGGAGAGTTTATGTATCAAAGCTACCTGAAAGTACACGTGGGCCAGTCTTACAAAGGTATATTTGGGAAGGGAAAAGTTATCTGGTATTTTGCTTTTTTGTTCTAGGTTAAGAAAGATCTGTGAAAGAATTAAAAAAAATATTCTTGATATTTCAAACCAGGAGACTAATCTCTAATCCTTAGTGTCTTAATGCAAAAAGAAATTTAAATCTCTGAGCAAACTAAAATATGTCAAATATCATTAGTAATTTTTGACTGGAAATTATTGACATAGGAAATTTTGGGGTTTTGACAGATAATGGAAATTTTAAAAAATAATCTACCCTTGGGAAAAATCACCTAGCAGAATGACATTATTAATTAACCTCAGTTGCAGACAGATCATGTTTTAAGTATTACACACTGTGTTCTAAAGGTAAGGTGTTTGGAATTTAAATTCAAATTTGAGATTGTTGCAATTATTAAAATAAAATATTTTGGAGTATCATTTTGTGAGTATAAGGTGAAGAAAAATATCAATGAAAATGAGGACAGGTAACTAATTCTCCAGGACACTGGATGGATCCTTCAAATGAATAATAGTATGTTGAGAAATGTTGGCCAGTGCAGGGTTAGAATGTCATTAAAGTAATGTTATAATCATCCCTGAATAAGGAAGACTGGTTAGAAAGACTGCACAAGAGTGGTAAAAGGGTACAGCCTGATAACATGAACTGTGAGGAGCTTCTTTGAAGGCAGTGGATTCATGATAAACTAAAAGTGGCAATTAAGAATAAAAAGAATATCCTTTTGCAAATGGGAAAGAGAAGCCTTCTGCAAGAAAAAGGAGGGAGAGACCTCAGATGAAAGCCACTATTAAATCACAGGAAGAAGGTGAAGGGATTGCTTAGAGAAAAGAAGATCAAGTGTGATACACCATGTTGACAGCTCATGAGTTCCAGAGACAAAATGAAAGACTTTGTAGATTGAGATGGGATATGACTCAACTTTTGGAAATTTGTGAAAAATCAAATGAAGATTAGAATCTAGTTGCTAGGGAATGGGAGGACAAGATTAGATTTCTGCTGATGCCAGAAATATCGTCCATAATGGAATAATTCCTATTGACCCATCTGGGGAAGCAGATGGCCAGTTCTCACTCAATCCTCTTCTTGGAACTGGTCCCCTCAGAATTTTGGGACGCTGTGGTAAAAAACATTGGGGAAAGGCGTGCAAAGTTTGGTCTTATAAGAAACATGTCTCAAATCATTTTGAAGAGTTAACCATATGCTAAAAAAAATCACCCAGTGTACTAGGCAAAAGCACTAGGGAGCTCAAGCATCGGGAGATTAGTGGAACAATAGAGATTTGAAAAGACTAGAATAATGGACCCTTTGGTATTTACTTCAAATCAAGAAGTCTGAAGTTTGCTCAGAGAAAATCATCCCGTTTAGAAATATGCCATTAGGACAAATTTGTCACAGACTACAAACATTGGGAAGTAAAGATTATAATAAGATATATTGCAATAAAAAAGTAAAACTGGGTACAGTCGTTCACACCTGTAATCTGAATGGCTCTGAGGCTGAGGCAGGAGTATTGCAAGCTCAAAGCCAGCCTCAGCAACTTAGCTAGGCCCTAAGCAACTTAGGAAGACCTGTCTCAAAATAAAAAAAAATAAAAATAAAAAAAGGTCTGGAATTTGGCTCAGTGGTTAAGTGCCACTGGCTTCATTCCCTGGTACACCTGGTACGCCAAAAAGTAAAACAAATTCTCTATACATAGTATTATACAAAAATTGATTAAACTGATTTTGTTTGTACCTCTATTGTATCAGGCACAAAATCATTATGGAACATTTAAAATAGTGAATATTTTTAGATCATCACAAAACCTGACTTTTCCAAATTCATGATAACATTTTCTTCTTTTTAGAATAAATTACAGAAGTGGAGTTGTAGTTCAGTGGTAGAGAGCTTGCCTAGTGCATGTGAGGCACTGGGTCTGATTCTTAGTACCACATAAAAATAAATAAATAAGAGTATAAAAAAATTACAGACAACTGATAAAATGTTGCCCCTATCTAAAGTATCTAGATGAACAAAAATTAGATGATGGGTTAAAGCTTAAAAAATTCAGGCATTCGTCATTGTTCAAATCAGAACTTACAGTAGAACAGTTGAATTTTTAACATACCCATTCCTTTAATGAGTTGGTACGTATACGTGTACTTATACTGGTCTGCAGGAATGTATAGTCTGTGGATGTGGCAATGTTTATCCAAGCCTTTAGTCACGAAGACTTTAGAATAACAATTTATATTTCTGGAGAACTATATCTAAGACACATTGCTTAGATGCCAGGCACTTCTTCAGAGAGACAGATAAGGCACAGTAACACTGATACAAAAAAAGGAGGTCACATGGAGACGGAAATAAGTGGCATCCTTTATAATATTTGAAATGATCACTGTTACCAGTGCAGTGAGTTTTTTTTTTTTCCTCTCTTGCAGTAATTTTCCTTCATCTCTTGTATAATAGTGTACCCTGAAGTGACTTCCAGGAACATATCACAGATTCAATCAATTTGGAATGACACAGCACTATCATTCCCATAAGTGTTCAAGCACTTCCAGGAATGATTAAAAAGCATGGTGTTGCCCACTAACTGCTTGGTGACATGTACGTTTTGAAAAAGACAGTCCTATTGAGCAGTTGTCAATTACAAAAGTGTTTGAGAATGGTGACTTTTCTATTTTTGTGGATATTTCCAATATATGACTGTTATATCTGATGTGCTTCTATCATAGGTCTGTAATTTCCTCTATAAAGCTATGAAACACAGTCAGATAAAATTTATATATTTGTTATCTGATGCTGTCTAATGATTTTTAATTAAAATGTATTTAATATTGAGGAAATTAATTTTATACTGTTAACAATACTGAATGTCAAATGAGCAAAGCAAAGAAAACTTTTAGGTACATTGGTGAGACTATTGTTAACCTATTTTACTTATCATTTCTATGAGCTTTTTTCTTAATGTATGCTGTAATTAAATATATGCCTGAGCTGTTCTTCATTGGAGAAAACTAATATTGATTTAGGATTATTTTTCAATATGCTGATTACCTACCCAGAATAAAACTGTTGGTTCCTTTATATGTAAAAACTTTTTTGTCAGTTTCTTTTAATCTGAAAAAGAAAACAAATAGAAAAACTGCATCCATGTGTTCATAAGCAAATTTCATATAGCTGTGATTCTTGCTATTTAAATGTCATTGTGAGGACAATTTCTAAAGGAAAAGGAAATTTTGTTTGAATGGGACACATGGCTTGCTTTCATTCTGCTAAAAGAAACAAGAACACAGGGGATGAATTTCAATTTCATAATTGAAATTATGCAGCAAAGTTCCAAATGTTGATTGCTTACTATTCAAATATGTCCTAAATTTTATTTTCAATTGAAACTATTTGACTAATTCATAGAAATAATACAAAGACAGATTCAACAAGAAGAGAACAGTTTGTGATTGCATTTTATTTAGCAAGTAAAAGATCAAAATACACAGAGGCAATATAACTAGCTGATCTTGAAGATAATGACTTTTATTCTTCTTTTATATTTTATTTTGGAATATTCTTACCTACCAATAAACAATAACGTACTATGCCAGGGGATAAATAAACATGTTTAAAACCATTGTATGGATCTAGATGAAGAATATAAGAACAATCTTATTTCCCAGAGATAGTGAACAATGTCTCTTAAATCAGTAGCAGAAATTTATTCCTTGCCTATTCTTGAACTGGCACATGGTCCAAGAAATGTTCCATTCTTACTAACTGCTTAATTTCTCTCTGAGTCAAGGACTCTTTTCTGAGTCCTGTCTTGAGTCAATGTCAAGACAGACAGAATTACCATTAACAGGACCAGGTGGACAACTTTAGTCAGAATCACTGGAATACTACCATTAGCATTAGGGCAGTGGGAAAGAATAGATGCCAGATTGACTATTCCCAAATCCACTATTAGTACACACACACACACACACACTGAAAATCTAGGAAAATCAGTGAATTTGCCAAGATCATGCAACTAGTTTTATGAAACTGCAGTGAATTAAGTTATTAGAACACCTTGACACAAGAGCATCATATGCTTAACTCATCTCAGAATCACTGCTCCTGAAGTCCACAGAAATCAAACACTACATGTAAGTTATGATTCAATATTTCCTAAATCTTGCCCTAGGCAAAGTATTCTTAAAACTATTGTACTGAATCTATTAAAGCTTAAAACTCTTAATTTTAAAATAAGTTATTATTAAAAATATCAAATTTATAATATACTGATAGGCAATTATGACAAATTCATCAGCAAGGTACATGTCAAGGGCAAGGCAAAGCTGAATGCAGTTCATCGTTGGCCTCCGTTCAGCCTAGCCTACCAGTAGTGCCTATCAGACCTCATCTTCTCCCTCCCTTCCCTACCTCAAAGATTAGGTTCTGTGATCTCGTTACCATCAAATCTTGCCATATTTTAAAAATCATAGATATTAGTGACTTATACTCACATAAAATTCAAATGGTTGAATAACATGCCTTTATGTTAGTCTCATAATGCACATGAATGTGCATTAAAGATACTTGGAATGAAAGGTATTTTCTAATTTAACTAGACATAAATAAAGTATGTCAGATAAAATGCAGGAATGTAAGACTACATCTGATGAAATTACAAAATTCGTTAACATAAAAGAAACGGAGTGGGAGAGCATTTTTAAGTCTTCAGCATATGGAGTTACTTCAAAGCTGGAAATGGCATAGAATGATTATAAATTACTATTGGATAGCATTCAAAATTTGAGCTAATAATAGGCATATGTTACTTCACCTGGCTAGAAAAATAACTGTGCTATGAAATAAAATGAAGACATTAATAGGACATGTTAATTAGTAATATTATTATGTGTACTTAGGATAAACAGTTTGGAGAGAGCACTTGCTTAATTATCAGATGGAGAATCAAGCAGTAGATGATAAAACTGTATGTTATTTTTGCCAGGAACAGAGTATGCATATTTGCCAAATTCAGCACTTTCTCCAATGTTCTGGAACCTACACTATATTTTGGATTTTGGTTCATACTCTTTGCTTTTCCAGGGATTCTAACTATTTGTAAGTTCAAGGACAAAATATTCTTAAAAATAAAAAATACATAACTTGGAAAATAGTAAGGAGTTTTCTAGACTGAAAATATTTAGTTAATCTCATTTCACACATTTATTCTACGCTGAAATTCTCATGAAGTGTAGGTCAAGCAAATCCTACTGGTAATTTTCTACTACCCATGTGGTTTTCTTAAAAATTGTCATTATACTTTTTCTTCAAAGAGTAAATAAGACTCACTTTAATGCAATGCCCATTGTAACAGGAATGCTGGTTAAAGTAAAATGACTGCTTATTAAGAAAGTTTTTAGTGACATCTATGAGCTAATTTGTCAATTATCACTGGGGTTTTGTGTATTTTAATTCATGAGTAAAGGGAGAAGAAAGAAACCTTGTTTTATCACCTATCTTGACTCTAACAAAATGACATTTTTTAGAGAGATTATCAAGAGAAAATTGCTAATTTCCATTTATCCATTAAATTCACTTTCACAAAATAGCCTTGGTTTTGATTCATTCTGAATGAAACTTTATTTCTTTATATTTCCTTTATTTCGCCACATGATGAGGCAAAACTCCATTCTCATTAGTCAAACACTCTGAAACTATCATCTATTATTATTTGAATACACTATCAACCATTATCCTTTCTAAGTGTGTACCTGCCAACACAACCAACTCTTTTATAATATTCTATCGTATCTAAATAGATCAAATGAATATGCATTTACTATTTGCTGTCTACCAAGTACTAAGTACTGTGCTTGGCATTCCATCTCAAAGATTTTCACTCCTTCTGAACGAACTGTCTTGATTTCTGTCTGAAAATATTTTTAAATTTTCTTTTTACCTGAAGTAATTTGTTATCCCTTTGAAATTACACCTTCATAATCCATAGTCTCCCCAGTTCTCTCATGTTAGAGTCCACTGGGTTTTCTCATCTGGATTTCTTTGCTCTATTTTGAACATATACTTGAACCCTTGTGCACAAAATATATTGTATTTATGTATTTCTAAGGACCTCAAACACAAAGATTCTCTGCTCAGTCAAAATTTATCCAATTATCCAAATTACATGCTATGTAATTCCTTTCAAAATCTAGTCCTAGTAAGAATCATTCTAAGTCAGTCTAACAAGGATTCTCCACCCCTGATATATGATCACCATCAGTATCTGATCAGTTTCTTCCTCCAATCTCCTTCAGTTGCTCTCTGATATTACCCTGTCCTCTTCATCAAGAGCCATTTAGGTTGATTTTGACAGAATCCTCCTTACTCTGACGCTCCTCTTAGTAATTTTCCATCCACTGACCTCCACTCTACCCTTTGTCTATATACTTCCACTTGTCAACATTGTACTCAGAGTTGAGCTTATCCATACTCCAATGTAGCATCCCATTGCAGTTTTCTCTAATACTGCAATGATCTTGAGTAAAGTCTCCCTTATCTTAGTTTCACAAATTTCATTGAAAAATTCATAATCTTAAATATCAATTTTAACAGCTATCACAGAAGCAAACTTGATCAAAATAACATGCAATTCCAAAGACCCAAAACAATAGTGATTTTTGAATTTTACTTACTAGCACACATTTTTATTTGTGTCTGTTAGTTTAACATCAATTTTCTTCACATTTTTTCTGAGAATAATTATGCCCAATCTCAGTCTTTATAATTGTGAATGGGAAATCACACCTCCAGGCTGTTTCTGGCCACAGTGAGTGATTTGAAGTTGATTTTTGATTTAAGCCAAACCTGAGAAACTCAATGTAAATATTTGTGTTGGAACTATGAAGAATGAAGCATTCTCTTGCTGATGAGTTTGCCAAACCAATTGAAGCAAATCATTCTTTCCCTGTCAGAAGTAACCTCCTTTAAAAAGAAGTCAACAGGGAGGAATGAGCACTAAGTGACAGATCTCTGATGTAGTCTTTGAGCACATAAGGTGAGTCACACCTGGAAACAAGTTCACCACTGGAATATATATAGTTATTAGAACTAGAGATTGCTTTAGTTATGTATTCATTTTATTTGAATCTACCTCACTTGTAAGCAAGAGTCCTGCTTCATACTCAACTATATAGTCATCCATGCATACTTTTCATAAACTTTTTCATTTTTTCCCCACAGGATCTTGCAACAATCAACATACAAGGCAAACATTTGGTGACCCTGACTATTGCTGAGAATTCTACCCACAATTTGTTTTCCATGCTAAGGAAACTTCCCAGTAACTGTCTCACAAATATTCTTCCCAGTAACTGTCTTCCCAGTAACTGTCTCACAAATATTCTTTAGGGCCTTCCATAGCACTTCTAGCTTATTTGAAAACTTTGTATCTTACCAGCATATTAACAGCATTGGTCCTAATTGTCCTCTAGGATTCCATTCACATCTGAATATATCTTTGTTTTTCCATTTTTATTTTCAAGGGTATTTCTTCCTCATATTATATAATTCAATCTTATTCTCACAACCTACTCCCCAACAATCTCAATATTATCTTCTGCTTCTCCACTAGCAGTGTTAGTCTCAAATACAAACAAGTTTGAAAAAAATTTGATTTAAACTTGGCTCTTTATAATTGCATCCTATTTTATACATTTACAAACACATCTATATTTTATGTTAAATTCTAAGACTGCCTGCTTATAATAACTACTAATTCTCCAGTTAGGATTTATAAGATGTAAAAATTTGGGTAAGTTACTTCATCTCTCTGGCACTCCATATTCTGAGCTAAAATGAGAACTGCTCCTTCAGGCATTAACTTTTAACATGTATACTTTGTATACTAATTGTTGGATAATATCTTAGAATTTTTATTTTTCCATATTTCAATTTTCAAATGAATTATGTGTAATTATGCCCCAAAATGCTATATATCCCTGTGAATATCATTGAAAATTATCAGAATACACTCAATCTTATTTGTCTATACATAATATACATGGTATTATATCAAATGTGCTTTTAGATTTATATGTGTACTTATGTGGATAGGTATAGTGTATTTTTTTAAAAATAGTTTCTTTATTTAGGTACATATTTGCCATGTAATTTTGAGGGCCTACTTTGTGATAGACAATGTACTAGCTGGAGGTAGAGGATTATGAAAATAAAACAGTAATATCTTTTCTCACTGAATTTGCATTTTATATGTGGGAGGTAAAATATAATACATAATTGCTTAGATTTATATGAAAGATTAATAAGCAAATACATTTCACACATTTTAACATCTAAATAAATTTCACATATATTTTCCTTTGAATTAGCATTCACAAAATGTATAAATTTTTGCTAAAATATAACAGCCCTTACTTGAATATCTATATCCCCCCTTTGAGAAAAATTGGTTTCCTTTTCTTTTTTTATATTAAGAAGTTTAATTAGTAGGAAATAAAATATTACACTGATATTAAACATTAAGTGGTTAGAATGCACAAAGGTACTGACAATGACTCAGTCTATTTAGTTCTTTAATCTAACCAGCAATTTTGACCTCTTTGTTCTATTATGGGTTTGTAGAAATGATCTCCATTGAGTGGCCCTGCTTCTGTATTCAGTCTCATTATACTTTTTTTTTTAACTTATTGATTCATTGAACACAAATGGAGTACAG
>JAJEJO010001859.1:45939-68816 GCA_020662805.1 Glaucomys volans
ATTATTTAATCTCCAGGTCTTGGAGTAGTTTCTGTTTCTAACTTTATCATTGATATCTAAGTTCATTCCATTTTGATCTGATAGTATACAAGGTAGTATCTCTGTGTTTTTGTATTTGCTAAGAGTATCTTTGTGGCATAATATATGGTCTATTTTAGAGAAGGAACCATGAGCTCCTGAGAAGATAGTGTATTCACTTTTTGATGGATGGAATATTCTATATGTCTGTTAAGTCCAAATTAGTGATTGGGTTATTGAGTCCTATGGTTTCTTTGTTCAATTTTTGCTTGAAAGATCTGTCCAACGGTAAGAGAGGAGTGTTAAAGTCTCTGAGTATTATTGTGTTTTGGTCTATTTGATTCCTGAAATTGAGAAGGATCTGACTGACGTACATGGATGCACCATTGTTTGGTGCATAGGTATTTATGATTGTTATGTCTTGCTGTTTTATGCTTCCTTTAAGCAGTATGAAATGTCCTTCTTTATCCCTACTGACTAACTTTGGCTTGAAGTCTGCTTTATCTGAAATGAGAATGGAAACCCCAGCTTTTTTAGTCAGTTCATGTGCATGGTATGTTTTTTCCCAACCTTTCACCTTTAGTCTGTGGGTACGTTTTTCTATGAGATGAGTCTCTTGAAGGCAGCATATTTTTGGGTCTTTCTTTTTAATCCAGTCTGCCAGTCTATGTCTTTTGATTGATGAGTTTAGGCCATTTACATTCAGGGTTATTATTGAGATATGACTTGTATTTCCTGCCATTTTAGCTTTTTTGTGGTTTTCAGCTTAACTTTGTTTCTCCTTTGATTGACTCTTTCTTTAGGGTAATTCCTCCCCATGATGACTGAGATTGTTATTTTTCATTTCTTCCTCTTCAAATATTTTGTTGAGAATGCTCTGTAGGGCAGGCTTTCTCTTTGTGAATTCTTTAAGCTTTTGTTTATCATGGAAGGATTTTATTTCGTCATCAAATCTGAAGGTAAGTTTTGCTGGGTATAAGACTCTTGGTTGGCATCTGTTTTCTTTCAGGGCTTGAAATATGTTGTTCCAGGCCCTTCTTGTTTTTAGGGTCTGGGCTGAGAAATCTGCTGATATCCATATTGGTTTCCCCTTGTAGGTAATCTGATGCTTTTCTCTCGCAGTGTTTAAAATTCTATCTTTGTTTTGTATGTTAGGTATTTTCATTATAATGTGCCTTGGTGTGGATCTGTTGTAATTCTGTGCGTTTGGTGTCCTGTAAGCTTCTTGTAATTGATTTTCCATCTCATTCATCATATTTGGGAAATTTTGTGATAATATTTTCTTGAACAGATTATTCATACCCATGGTTTGTATCTCTGTGCCTTCCTCAATTCCAATAACTCTTAAATTTGGTCTTTTCATGATGTCCCATATTTCTTGGAGGTTTCGTTCATGATTCCTAACCATCTTCTCTGTTTGTCCGACTTTGTTTTCAAGATTAAATATTTTGTCTTCATTGTCTGAGGTTCTGTCTTCCAAGTGATCTATTCTGTTAATTATGCCTTCTATTGAGTTTTTAACTTGGTTGATTGTTTCCTTCATTTCCTTGTTTCCTTCAAGAATTTCTGTTTGTTTTTTTCTCAGAACTTCTATCTCTTTATTGAAGTGATTTTTTGCTTCCTGCAATTGTTCTATTAGCTGATTATCCATAGCCTGAATCTGCTCTCTTGTCACATCATTCTCTGCTCGGATCATTTTAATTATGAACATTCTGAACTCCCTTTCTGTCATTCCTTCTACCATGCTGTCTTTGGGTTCTCTTGATATATCATCTAGGTTTGTTTGGAACACTTTCTTCCCATTTTTTCTCGTGTAGCTCATGTATCTTCCCCTCTAGTAGTGTGAATCCGAGGGATTGCAATTTCCCTGTGAAGACTTAAAGTGTCCCTGCAGATTTCCAGTAACTCACCTGTTGTTTGAGAGGTTCTTGATCAAGTGCTGACCCAAGAAAGGTGCTGTCCCACTACCTCCAGGTTGGGAATGATCAATGTTTCTGGGCAGAGGCAGCCTAGTGTTGATAGACAATTATATCCAGCAAGGTGTTAGACTCCGGGCCAGGGTGTGGACCTGGGCACTAGACCAAGTTGGGGTGGTGTCACAGAACTGTGCTCAGTGACACTGGGCTTGAGAGCCCAGGCAGGCCTGAACTCCTCGATGGGGGCTCAGGTGGTGGCAGGTGGTTGCTCTCTCCTGGGGACACTGTAAGATGGTGCCAATGGCCCTAAGCTCCCCACTGGAGTCAGCGACCTGAGCGGCTCCCGGCCAGCCCTCTCCAGAAGCCACAGCACAGAGGCTCGGAAGACCCAACCTCAGCTCTGAAGCCCCAGGCAGCCGGAGATGATCGCTCTCTGCCTGGGAAGTTGCTGGCTGGTGCTGGAGCCTGGCCAGTGACTCTAAAGCTGCTGCTGGGGACCCGCACTCACTTGCTGGCTGGCACAGACCCAGTTTGGTCTGCAGGGTCCAGCGCTCCTGGGTGGTAGCTGCCCGCGGCTGGGCAGAGCACAGCCTGGCAGAGTTGGTTCCAGAGCAACAACTGGGGACCCCTTATATGTGATTTGAATATAAAATCTCGTTGAGAGCCATATTCCTGCTGTTTGAATCCTGAGCAAGTAGGAATCCACGGAGCAAGTAGGAATGCAGCCTTCCTCTAGCCCGCCATCTTGAATCCCCCCATTTCCTTTTCTTAATGCTGAAACCTGAAGCAGCTTATTAAGAACATTGCTGAAACATATCTAAACAATGGTTCAACTGCCAGAGAGAGAAAGAGGAGAAAGAAGTTTGGGGTCTTTTAAATATATGGTGATGAACCTCAAAACCATAAGCAGTCCACAAGTGGACAGTTTGCAAAGAAAACAGACATTCTGGCCTTTGTTTTGTAACCAATAGTCTATTGTTATGTAATGGCTTATGGAAATTAGTGGTGCAATAGGAATTGAATAATGAAATTCTCCATCATTGCTATTCACATCACTTTGTTGATAAAATAGTACTAAGTACTAGTAGTACTAACTTGCTCAGCATATCCTCTAATGTCAACTTTTAAAATGTACTGAACACCATAAATCAATCATATGGTCGTATTTAAACTCAGGGATCTAGGTTCTTATATAATATACACAAAAATATTTAAAATGGTCTCACTTCCACCCTTGATATCACATTCAATTTGAAAAAAGAAAGTAATCTACAAAAGTACCACATTGCTATTTCTTAATAAATATTTAAAGAATATCGGTTTGGAAATGTGGAAAATTACTAGAATCCTCAGTAATAGACAAATAGACAAATAGTCCTCAGTATAGATACAAAACTTAATGCCCTGATTTATTGGTCACATTATAAAATCAAATTGGATTCAGCTTTACTATGTGACTTCCTGGGAGCCTTCTAGGTTGAACTAAAAGAGATAAAACCTGGGAAACATACTCCTACTTCTAATACTAATATTAGGCAGCTTTACATAAGACAAGGAGTTCTGATGTTCATTGGTTTAATGTTCATCGAAATATCTAAGCTGTATACACTCATCATTTATTGCAGAAATTGATGAATTTGCTAATGACTGAGAAGTTATATTATACCAACCAAATAAAAGTTCTTGGCACATACAAAAACCAATTGTTTATTCAGTATCGACATTTACCAACAAATAAGCAAAGTATTACAATCTTCGCCTTTGTTACGAATGCTCTCCTCAAAACCAAAGATCTTCATTCAACAACCATGTCAACAGCTTTTGAGTAAATTTTTACAGATTTCCCCTGCTAGTCACAGAAAAACAAACATAAGCAGATGCTTCTGGAAGGATTTTATGAATGTTTTGTTTTCTCTCATGAAAGTAATTAACAGAGTTGATCCTATCCCCCACTCCTTCTTTGTCTCTTGAATGTTAATAAAATACTTGAGTCTTCAGTAGTCACTTGAAAAGTCAGCCATGGTGAAAAGTCAAGGGAATCAGACATAATGAATCATTTCACTAATACCAGTTGACAACAATCTCCAGTTCTTAGATATACAGCAATATCAGCATATACTTATTTGGGCATTCTTGTAAAGAATCTGTTAATTTTAGCAAAAGCTAATTCACTAATACAGATGTTTCACAAATAACGCTGATAAAAATACATTATTTTCTTAAACTCATTTAGAAAAATCATGATTTTTTCAGACAGTCGATGAATCAGTGTTTATTGCATTAAGAAAATTACCTACAGTTTAAAGTCTGGTATTGTGATACCTCTTGCTTCAGTCTTTCTGGTCAGGATCGTTTTGGCTATTTGAGGTCTCTTATTCTTCCAGATGAAGTTCATGATTGCCTTCTCTATTTCTATGAGGAATGTCATTGGAATTTTAGTTGGAATTGCATTAAATCTGTATAGTGCCTTTTGCAGAATGGCCATTTTCACAATATTAATTCTGCCTATCCAAGAACATGGAGATCTTTCCATCTTCTGAGGTTTTCTTCAATTTCTTTCTTTAGTGTTCTGTAGTTTTCATTGTAGAGATCTTTTTTTTTAATCAGCATACTACAGTAACACAGTCACATCAATGTTTATAGCAGTTCAATTCACAATAGCGAGACTGTGGAACCAACCTAGATGCCCTTCAACAGATGAATGGATAAAGAAGATGTGGTATATATACACAATGGAATACTACTCAACCATAAAGAATAATAATATTATGGCATTTGCAGATAAATGGAGATTATCATGCTAAGTGAAATAAGTCAATCCCAAAAAACCAAAGGCCAAATGCTTTCCCTGATAAGTGGATGATGATATAGAAACTGGTTGGTGAGGGTGTGGAGTGAGAGAGGAATGGAGGATCTTTAGATTATGAAGAAGGAAATAAGAGGGGGAGTGGGGCATGAAAAATGGTGGAATGAGACAGACATCATTACCCTATGCACATTTGTGATTAACAAGAACCATATGAATGCACATCATACACAACCACAGAAATGAAAATTTGTACCCCATATGTGTACAATTAATCAAAATGAAGTCTGTAAAAATAAAAAATTAAGAAAAAAGAAAATAACCTACAAGCTTTAATTCTCAGATATTAAAAAAATTGGGTGAATCATTTTAAAGATACATTCTATTTTTACCATGCTTTTGTAGTCAGAAATTAAGCAATTTGGTTGATAGAGTTTGGGAATTAAGGAAGGAAATGAAGTTGGGGGAGATATAAAGTAAAATATTAAGATGAGTAAAAACAATGAATAGTGTGAAACACACAAAAACGTATTAGGGGGATGTGGTATCAACCTCAGAAAGCAAAAGCCAAATGACAAATGCTACACTGTAGGCAAACTCACCAAGTCTGTATCTGCCTTGATCCCTTTTCTGTTGCTGTAACTGAATTGCAGAATCTCTGAGTACCAGAGATTGGGTGGTCTACTGATGTCGGACAGATGAGGCTGGACACTGGAGAAATTTTCAGAAAGCAAGTTTATTTAAGCGGCAGCAGTCCTGATGGGTTAATGCCTACATATCCCGGACCCAGAGTCTGAAATTGTTTTAGATATATGGTCAGCGGGATGGTTACATGACGTGGGTGGGTACATCCCAGTTACTCTTTGTTCCATATTCTTAGGCTAGACAGAGGCTTACGCAGAAAGCGGAAACAGTAACTTTTGTACCATGAGCTCTCACAGAGTCTATAACACCTTTTGTCTATAAACCTGTCATTCACAAGGAAGAGGAAGTTTCAAGCCAGAACTCCTTGAAATCCTGTGACATTCTTTGTAAAATCTTGTTGACAAGAAGCCTACTTGTGATTGGGAGCGGGGGAGCAACCCTGGAGAAGCTCCTATGTTACAATTACGGTGGTGGAGTTTCCTGGTCTGCGTTTGCGTCACTGTACGTAATGGAGGCTTATTGAGCACAGATTCTAGAGGTGGGGAAGTCCTGGAGCAAGACACCAGTGTCTTGGAAGAACTTCCTGCTTTATCATGACATAGTGGAGTACATGACATCATGAGCTAGAGCAAGCATGCCAGCTCTGACACTCCTTGGAATAAAGCCACTACTGCCATCACGTTGGTGCCTCCCTCACCTAATTTTAATAATATTCCAACGACTCCACCTCCGAATTAACATATGCTTTGGGGATTAACAACACGTGAGTTATGGGGAACACATTCTGACAAAGCAACAACTGTGAATGTAACTCTCTATAATTGGCAGAAGCAATATAGCAAGAAAAAATAAGACTTTCCATTCTGTAAAACCTTGATTTAAATGCTATTTTTGCTTCCTCGTCTGTTTCCTATTCTTCTGGTTTATCCTGGGTAATTCACTTTTCTCATTTTCATTCTTATTTGTATACTTGTGAAAATAATGCCATACTTGGATTAAAATTAGACAATATAACAAAATATGTTTAGCATCATTTTTACCATGTCAATTTTACATAATTTTCCTTCATAACACCATTCCAAGTTGCTTTTTCTTATTCCCACTGACACTGATTTTCAATTCTAAAATAACTTTCTAAAAACTCTCCTTGATTATATTCTTCTCATATACAATCTCTCTTCTATAATGCTTACAAAATTATGCTTCTAAAATGAAAATTTCAGTGTGTATTTTTTTTTTTTTTTTTTTTTTTTTTTAGAGAAAAGGTTAACACCACCAGACATGTTGGTTCATGTCTGAATTCTCAATGACTTGTGAGGCTGAGGAAAGAGGTTTAAAATTCAAGGTCAAAAGCACCAACTTAGCAAGACTCTCAGCAACGTAGCCAGACCTTGCCTGAAAATAAAAAGTGAAAAGTGCTAAGATGTAACTCAGTGGTAAAACACCCCTGGGTTCAATCCTTGTAACAACAACAACAACAATGTGTCAGTAGCCATCATTTGTCCTTAGGTCAGTTTTTTGCTAGGAATTATTTTGTCACTACACAATATTTGATATTGTCTAGAGATATTTGATTATGACAAATGAGCTGCATTGCGCACTTTGGTCATCTCAATGGTCTTACACTATTTTTTCTTAGTCAACCAAATATTTCAAAATTGCTATCATTAAAAATTAGTGATGACCTGGAACAATTCATCCAATTTGATCTCTTCTCTTATTTATCTGAATTTTTCAGAGTTGGTTAACTCTCTAATTTCCCTTCAAGCTCCAAAATTTATTTGAATTTTAATTATGAATTGATTTTAGTTTGCAATATATTAAATTGAGTATGCTGATTTTTTTGTATAATATTCTGAAAACACAAAATGAATATACAGAATATTTTTTCTATTTTGGAGCAGTGATTTGGAATTTTATATTCAAGGGAAGTAAACTGTTGAGTTAAAACTAAATATTTAGGCTTATATAGGCAAATAAACTGTATCTGAAATTTAAGGTATTGGATTCATGCAAGTAAACCATGTTTTATAATAACTTTCTGTTAAATTTTATTTTATCTTTAGTTTTTTAAATTCAGATAAATCTGATGTGCTTTTGTTCATACATGTACCAAATCTAACACCATCTTCAGTATAATGTTAAAAAATTATGTTGATTTTTTATACCACAGTTTGTTTATCCATTCATCTGTTGAAGGGCATCTAGGTTGGTTCCACACTCTAGCTATTGTGAATTGAGCTCCTATAAACATTGATGTGGCTGGGTTATTGTAGTATGCAAATTTTAAGTCCTTTAGGTATAAACCAAGGAGTGGGATAACTGGGTCAAAAGGTGGGTCTATTCCAAGTTTTCTGAGGAATCTCCACAGTGCTTTTCAGAGTGCCTATACCAATTTGAAACTCTACCAGCAATGTAAAAGTGTGCCTTTTTCCCTACAGCCACACCAGCATCTATTATTGTTTGTATTCTTGATAATAGCCATTCTAACTGAAGTAAGAAGAAACTGTAGTATATATACACAATGGAATATTATCCAGCCATAAAGAAGAAGAATATTATAGCACTTGCAGATAAATGGATGGAATTGGAGAATATCATGCTAATTGAAATAAGCCAATCTCAAAAAACCAAAGGTTGAATGTTTTACCTGACAAGTGGATGATGATATATGATCAGGTAGGGAGTGGGGATGAAAGAAGAATAGAGGAACTTTAGATTGCATAGAGGAAAATGAGAGGGGGAAGGGATTGGGGGTATGAAAATGGTGGAACGAGACAGACATCATTGAACTCTGTATATGTATGATTACATGAATGATATGAATCTGCATCATGCACAATCATAGAAATGAAAATTGTACCCCATTTGTGTACAATGAATGAAAATGAAGTCTGTAAAAATAAAAAATAAGAAAAATTATGTTGATATTGGTAAGAATCATACTAAGAACAAAGACTCATTCTTCTCTTTGAACTCTGATTGTGCCTACCTCAAAATAATCAATTATTTTGAGCAAAAGTAATTGCATATTTGGGAGGAATTCTGTTTCCAAATTGCCTTATTACAGTTAGAGAATAACTTTGAATTGAGTGGAATGAGAATTCATAGCTTACTTAAGTGTAACAAAAGTTAACAAGCATAAAGGGGCATGAAGTTGATCATGCGATTCCAGATAATGAAATAGACAAAGTGAAGTGAGTCATCCAGTGATTATCAATAGATAATTGTCTGCATATCATCTCAAGGTATTTGATAGCCTGAAGATCTAGTATCAAAGATGGAAACTTTAATATATTGACCCAGGATTTAGTCAGCTTTTTTTTTCTTATATTACAATTTATGCCTATTGTTTATGTGAGCACATTTTCTCAATGCTTACTTATATTTATGAGTATAAATGAACATTTTATCAAATTTGGTACTAAAACAAATCTATTTAATTCTAGCAATAATAAAATTATTATAAGGATAGATAGGCTATTTTTAAAAGAAACTCAATTCATATCATTAAATGGATTTCAAATTTTAAAAAATTGACTCAATATTTAATAATTATTTTGAACATTACATTTTATAGGAGTAGACTTTATTTTGTTCAATTAGCTTTCAGGACCTATTTAAAAGTTTATAAATTTACATGGAAAAATCATTAAGATAGTACTATTTATTTTATTGTGTGCATATATGAATATGTAACAACAAATTTCATTATTCTGTAGAACGATAATGCACCAAAATATGTAGGAAAAAAAATTAACTGTTTAATGTTGACACATTCTGTTTTATTAAATACATGGGCACAACCAGTGAATGTCATAATATCTGGAATTATTTTAATTATTATTACTTGATGAATACATTTATCTAATTAAATGATGGTTGTAGCAATTCATCAGTATTTAAAAGCTGAAATAGTGTCATTTTTTTTTTTTTGCTTGTTTTTGAGGTGCTGGGGATTGAACCCAGGGCCCTATGCTCAAGAGGCAAGCACTCTACCAACTGAGCTATATCTCCAGCCCCAATAGTGTCATTTTTATAAATAAAATTTAATAATAGATCAATTTAAATAAAAACATGATTTTCAATAATTTATGTAAATAAAATTCATTTACTCAAACTAATCCAAATGAAGACACTAAATGTCTCATTTGAATAAAAGATACCAGAGATCTTTACAACATAATATTTACATTAAACATCTCTTCCTTATGAGGTAATATTTATATTTACTCTCGGCTGATACATCACATCATCTTGAATTATGTTTTTATACCTGAAAGGAGTTACACTCAAATCATAATTAAATTATGAAAATTACTTTAACTGAATGACAATGCAAACATAAAGCATCAAAACATGTGGGGTACAGTTAAACTGATTACAGGAAGTAAATTCAAATGTACATATTAGAGAAAAGAATGACTGATAGTAATTTAAATTTTCGTGTTTAGAGAAGAAACAGCAAACAGATGTAAATGAAGTAGAGAGCTATAAATTTAAAGTTAAAATATAAAGATAAGATCAGAGTTTAATGAAATAAAAATTAAATATAGCTTAAAGAAGCAAGTTAATGTTTTGTAAAAGCTAATAAATTTGGCAAACCACAGCAAGACCCATCAAGCAAACAACAGTAAAAACAGGCAATCATTACTGTTCTTAAGGATATTTTTTAAAAAGATAAAATGCATAATTATGGCAAACTGAATAATTTTATAGTTCAGAGAAAATAGCTAAAATTAAGAAGAAACAATTTATCAAAACAGACATGAGTAAATATAGTAACTCTAAATATTAGTACTTTAAGCCGGGCATGGTGGCGCATGCCTGTAATTCAAGCAACTTGGGAGGCTGAGGCAGGAGGATCATGAATTCAAAGCCAGCCTCAGCAACTTAGCGAGGCCCTAAGCAACTCAGTGAGACCCTGTCTCTAAATAAAATACAAAATAGAGCTGGGGATGTGGCTCAGTGGCCAAGTGTCCCTGAGTTCAATCCCCAGTTCAAAAAAAAAAAAAATTAGTACTTTAATGAATATGACAAAATTTATAATAAAAAACATTTCTACAGAGGTAAATAGGTTGAGATGGTGTTATAACCAAGTCAAAGAAAAGGTGTGAGGAGTGAGGCTATGATGTAGCTAAAATAATCTCACTCATTGTCAATGATATGTATGGATTATTTAACAGTTATTTTTCTTGATTTAGGTATATTATTTCATATAATTTAAATAAAATATATTCTGTTTATCTGCTACACATCTCATAACAGATTGGCACATACTGGCTGGTTTAACCAACATAAATTTATTTTCTCACAAATCGGGAAGCTGTAAATTAAAAATCAAGATGCAGGAAAGGCTTATTTTGAAAGAGGCCTCTCTCTGGGTTGCACATTTTCCTTAACACTGTGTTTTTTGTTTTAATAGAACTTTTCCTCTGTGCATGCGCACTCTTGTTGTGTCTTCCTCATAAGAAGAATAGTCCTACTGGAGTAGGGCCCTATCCTTATGACCTCATTCAGCCTTTGTTTTCTTCTTAAAGGGCCAATCTTCAAACACAGGCACACTGAGCTTTAGAATTTCAGTTTGTGAATTGTAGAAGGGCACAGTTCTCTCCAAAATACATATTAATTACATACTTATGTTATTCCCCTTCTCATATGAAGCACTGTAAACACTCTATCAGAGGTCAAAGGTCTGGCCCTATTCATGCATCCATTTTAGGTGCAGTTTTTAAAATTGAATGTCCCCGTATTCATTGGGGCAGAGCATGCACAATCTAGTTTTCCCTGGTGAGACCAATTGCTTATTTTTTTACACAGAATCCAATTCCTTTGTCACATGCCCTATCCCAAGAAAGTAGTTGAGTTTGTGAACTAAAAGAAGTAATATGTTGTCTCATCATCAGACCTACACAATTTATTGGGGTAAAATTCATTTAAAGTCAATCAATGTTATGTAGACATTTATTAGCTTTCTCTCTCATGCCCTCAAGAAAGAAATAGCTTCATGCTTCTCTACAAAGATCTAACTCCAATGCTCTTTGGACTAACTATGTTAAGAGAATCAGTTGGTATTGACTATATGTGTAGATAACAAGTGAATATTTTTATTGGAGAAACAAAGAAAAAAGAGAACTAAGAAACTGTGGGAAGCAAGAATTTAGGAGATATAAGGATTATTGTTGTTTTGGGTGTTTTGTTTGAGGAATACATCTTTTCAGAAAAGTATCCATGGTGGAATTGTGGTCCTTGCAATTTCTGTTTCACAGACAGTTAGAGCAGGCACAATTTCAATTTAAAATGACTTAAAAAGAACAACATAGTGCAGAAGAATCTCCACCAGCCTAATTTAAAGCTAATTAGCCTGGGTTCTGGGCTGCAGTGGGAGGAGCTTTCCTCACTCAGCACAGTTAGCTGCACTGCAGCTCTCTGTCCCCACGACTTCATTTTCTATAGTAAGAGACCATGGTTATTAAATACAAGAGGTGTGAATTATTCATTTATTAAGATACTTTTATTAAAAGTAACTTACGAAAATATCATTCTGAAAACAAACACAGCTAAAATATGCATTTCAATGAGGATGGCAGGATTATCAATAAATTAATCCTAAATATAATTATGTGGGAAGAAGGCCAAACTCATAATAAAGACTGCAATTCAAATATTTTTTAAATTTCATTTCAAATTTTTGAAAAAATGTTTCCTCCAACAATCTTCATACTGCGACTTCAGATTTTAGTTAACCTTGGTAAAATATTACTTTCATTTCACTCATTGGTGAATTTTGATATCATAAAGGATATAGTATTGATATATTTTCTGCTCAAAATTTCATTAAAGATTTAAAATGACAGATACCTGTAAAGTTAAAAATATCCAGAACTTAAATTGTGGAAATAATGAGAAAGAACTTAAAAATGGCTTAAAATACTGAGCAAGCTATTGTTGAAATTCGTGATGGGAGACAAATGTGCTTCCCTATCTATTTTGAAATTGTTTTAAAGTCATCCTAACAGCAAAGTGAAAATGTTGCCTGTCAATGATGATAAATACACTCAGTTGTGGAACAAATATATTTTTAAATATTTATTATATGAAAGGTATAGAAAAATGTGTTGCAACTTTTCGGTAATAGGGCAGTTACAACCTCTGCTAGAGATGTTTAAAGCAAGAACCAAGACTATGACTGAAAACAGAGGTAACATCATCTTTTTTCTTTGTTAAATTATAATGACAATCATGTAGATGTATTTATAAAATAAAACAGAAACAGAATGTGCACATATTACTGGGGTAATGTTATGTTTTTATACACATGTACAGTTATGTACACTTTAAATCAGGGTAAATATATCTGCTCAAACATATAGCATTTCTTTATGGCAAAACCTTCAAAATCCTTTCTAGCTTTTTGAAACGTTGTTATCTACATTATCGTTATCTACAGTCAACCATCTGTGCAGTAGCATACTAGAACTTCTTGCCCCTAATTCTACCTTAGCACCCATTGATCAATTTCCTCACATTATGTCCTTTTCCACTGTATTCCCAGTATCTGGAAATCACCATCTACTCTGAACTTTTTTGATATCAACTATTTTTAGATTCCACATAGCACCATTTATCTTTACTGGAGTGGAATACCTTTATTTAAATGCAAGACTATTGCATGGAACTTTACAAATCATCTTACGTGAAATGATAAGATAATCGGATACTTGAAATCTAATTTTCTTCTGAATATTCAAAATATTTTTGTTGATACAAAGTAAAAAGTCACAAATACATTACATTTTCATGTAATCAATTGTAGGCCATAATTGCAAGTATGTGTCATTGGGGAGTGTGCGTGTAGGAACACAGGCAACCAGTAAAATCTTGTCTGTCTTACTCTGGGGTGGAAATACTAACCTTATAAAAAGTTCTTTACTACTAGTGGAAGAAAACCAAAATAGAGTGCAGTCACAACAATAATGAAGCAAATCATTCATGAAATTTTATTCACATAGGGCAAGAAATTTGAGGAAAATGGGACAAAATTACCAATTAAAGATAAGGAAGCAATTTTATTAGCTATTTTCTGTAACAGAAATATATGCTTTCAGAAAGATGATGACAACAGTGTTGACTAAATTTTCTATTATTTAAATTACGACAATTTGTAGATATATTTATAAAATAAAAACTGATTTTATTTATTTCAAACTTCAAGTAAATACAGTTTTTCTGGAATAATTCTGTTTTTCAGTTAATGAATTATTTTTAAATAAAACATAAATTTTGACCTAGTTGCCCATGCACAGATAAATGGATTAAGAGATTGTGTTATATATACACAATGGAATATTATTCAGTCATAAAGAAGAATAACTTAGCCAGGAACAATGTCATATGCCTGTAATCTCAGTGTCTTGGGAGGCTGAAGCAGGAGGATCATGGGTTCAAAACCAGACTCAGCAAAAGTAAAGCACTAAGCAACTCAGTGAGAACTGTCTCTACATAAAATACAAAAAAGGGCTGAGGCTATGGCCCAGTGGTCAAGTGCCCCTGAGTTAAATCCCTAGTACCCGCCCCCCAAAGAAAATAAGAAGTATGTCTTTACAATATTTGCTGGTGAATGGATGGATGTGGAGACTATCATACTAAGTGAAATACACCAACCCCCAAAAAACAAAAATTGAATGTTCTTTCTGTTATGTGGATACTAAAACAAAACTAGGGGGATGGATAGAAGTTCATTGGTTTAGACAAAGGGGAATGAAGTAAAGGGCCAGGCATAGGAATAGAATAGATAGTGGAAAGAATCGGACATAACTTTCGTACGTACACATACAATTATATTGCAGTGAATCTCAACATCATTTACACCACAAGACTGCAATCCTAATTAGAATAAGATCTGTTCCATGCTGGTATAAATATGTTAAAAGAGATTCTCCTGTCATGTGTAACTAAAGAGAACAAATAAAAATTTTAAAAATGGCATTAAGACAGGATAATTTTTGTAATTTCTGAACATACACAATAATATATATTCAAATTTTAAAAATTTACTTTCAAAGGTTTACCTGCTATAGGCATTATGTATTAAATAATGATAATATTTTCTATTCACATTTGCTTTATATTCTTCACTTCATGGGGTCTTAATTATGAGTAAATTTGCAGAATAAATATTCTGGCTAATAACTTTTGGTTTAGACTATTAAAAAAAGAAAGCTGAAGCCAATGCATGTACTACTGTACACACAAAAGTATAACTGGACTTAAGATCATATTATATCCATGGTGCAAGAAACATGCTTTCTAATACATGTTTTTCAGAATTAATTTCATCTCACAATGAAAAAAAAGCAGTAAAGAACTTCATACAGTATCATAGAAAAAAGAGGCTGACATAAAGATGAGGTCTTTGTAGAAGAAATGAATATTGAGCTATTTTTGTGTGTGTGAGTTTACATTACAATTATACATAATAGTGGGATCATTGGGACATATCAGGACATGCACATAATATGATTTTGACAATTTCTTTCTTAAGTGCCTCTCCTTTTCCTTCTTCCCTTCCTTCTCTTGGCCCCTTCTTCTGCTCTATTGGTCTCATTTTCTCTGACCCACTTATACATGAAAAGCCAAAAATAATTTGGATTGTTAGTCCTTTTAGAAATCTGACTAGGACTAAAAGACAGTGCCAGTCTTTAGATTTCCAGGTAACATACTTCTCTGGGGTCCTTCGGGTGATTCATTTTATGAATATAAAGATGTATACTTATGGTTTATCTTCTGCAGTTTATTAAAATATTAGGTCAATTTAAAAATATAGTACATATGTTTCAAAACATTTCTAAGGAATAATGAAATATTAATATCTCAATTCTAACCAGATTTTTCAATCTTAAAATTTCAAATGCATTTAGTCATTTGCATTAAACTATTGATCTGGACTTTTAATAGTACAAAACTTAGGATACATGAGTTTATGTTTCCCGAAATGTCCATCACAGTCTTTCTGTTATTTATATGTTGACTCTTTAGAATAATATTTTTCTATGAATCTTGAAGAAAAACTTAGTTCTGACAATTCACTAAATTATCTGAAACAACCCTCTGCTTGTCAACACTTTCAGCATACTTACATTATTTTCAGAATTTGATATGATATGAATGGTTTGATGTGAAGTGTTTTTCCATTAATTTAAAATTGACAGTCTGAGCATAGTGGCATAGCCTTGTAGTCTCAGCAACTCAGAAGGTTGAGGCAGGAGGATCCCAAGTTCCAGACTATTCTCAGCAACTTAGTGAGGTCTGAGCACCTTACAAAGAGCCTGTTTAAAAAATTTTAAAAAAAGGGAAGGATTGGGGATGTGATTCAGTTGTTAAGGGCCCCTGGGTTCAATACCTGCTATAATAATAATAATAATAATAATAATAATAATAATACAATAAAATTGGCAGACAAATACTAAATGCATTTCCTAAAAATTGACAATGTGTTGGAACAAAGCAAAAAAAAAACCCCAAAAAACAAAAAAAAAAACACGACATTTCCTAGTGCCTTTTGTTTCTTGTTATTCAGGCTTATTATTCTTGACTATCTATTTCTTAAAGTGATGGATGGAATCCATTCCTTTTGTCATGCGAGGCAGGTGTTCTAACACTGAGCTGCACCCCTGCTGACCAACCAATGTATTTTTTTTTTTTATCACCATTCAGGAATCTAGTTTGAATAATGTTTGACCCCACTAAATTTGGGGGCTAGAATTAAAGTTTTACTATATTTGTTGGTCTTAAGTTTCAACAATATATTACTCATGATACATAGTACACTATTTTCTTTTCTAAAATATTACCATAATATGCAAAAAGTATCATGCCATGAAGTGTGAAGTACATGAGTTTCCCCTGAGAAAAAATTCTCATAATGGGTCAAATAGTTGTCTGAAAAAAATTTAAATTTAAGAACTCATTATATATTTACATGACAATGAGCCAAACAATAAATTCATGTGTCCTTGATATTCAAATTGAGGATAAAGAGTAAGAACTGAAATCATACTTTTTTAAATCTCATGTAAATCTAAGTTACTTTTTCCTGATTTCTGTTACTCCTACACTGCAGAAAAATAATAACTGAGGAAAATGATGTGGAATCTAACACTGGTTTCAAAAGGGAAGCTACATGCATGCAGAAATAAATTTGCACACTACTAAACATCATGTCTAATTCGTATACTTAGTAATAAATCTAAATTACAAGGATGAAAATAGCATGAGGTATGAGAAAATAAAATGTGTTAGAAGCTCTTAAAACTCAAACTTGACATTAGCTGAATGACTTAAAATTTTTCTTTTGATTTACATTTCAAATGTTAAAAATTAGGAATCAAATCATATTCTGTTTGGTCTCTTGAACATCAGTTGTCTTCATTTCAGGTATGTTTATGAACAATTGATCCAGATTTAAAACCTATAGAAAGGTATGCTCCTCAGAAAATTGGGAATTCTAGCAATAGGTATGCCTATCCTAATTTATTGCATACATATTTTAACACGTTATTTTCACATGTAATAACTCTCTAGATCAATAGATATATTAATGTCTGTATCACTATCATCTATGAATTAGTTGTCCTACTTATTGTGAATGTGTTAAGGAACAATTATGAGAATATTTTTAATAAACAACATTTAGAAATGTTTGTAAATTTTAGTTTCTACCAGGAACTCTTTGCAATCAAATATTTCCAACATATGATTCTGCCACACATCCAGCCATTTCCTGACAGTCACAAAAGCAATCTACACTCCATATAGTCAATGACAGATCATCTATCTCCCAGTTATGCACTCTGCAAGAAAGGCACAAAGAAATCAGAAACAACAATATATCAGCAGCATGACTGACAAAACTTAGGATTTTGAGAATGCTGTAAAACTCTTCATGTTCTATTGAAGAACATAGGAGCAAAAGAGCATGAGATACAAAATACAACTCAAAAGTGTTGATTTTTTTGACTAAAAAACAGTCAAACCCATTTCAAGTGTAAATATACCTTTAAAATGTGTGTATTTTGAACATAAATCACTTAAAAGTGAAAAATAAAATTAATAGCCTTTATTCCAACAAACAGATGTTCTATGCAGCAATGTTTTTGCATTGATTTAGCATACTTAAATCTGCTATTTGGATTCATGGTTAAAGTCTCTTTTACACTAATACCCCCAATCATTTTGTGTATATTAATAAGATGAACTTCAATGACCTATGGGAGGTTATAAATTAAAATTAATGTGCACAGATTTCCACCACTGGCAATGGTGGAGCAATAAGTAAATGAACCCTCAGACTGTAGCCAACTATGAACTGGAAGAAGAGGAAATAGTCACTTCTTGTCCTTAGAGCAGTGAAGGACTGTGATATCTGTAAGAAATGAAATGAATTAGGGGTAACCTTATGATAAACCTGGAATTCTGCATGGAGGGAATTTTGTGACTTGAGGAGGAAAATAATAAAAATTCTAGCAGCCAGGGTGATGTGAGGAAATAGAGTTCAAGGTGGTGGAATTGAGGAAGCTGATAGGTTTGAGACATGTTACATAAGAATAAGTATTTAGAAGAAATTCTGAAAGCATCCCAGTTGCTCTGACTCTGTGCCCATTACTCAGTCAGCCCATGATTATGGTGAAACTACAAATGACAGAGTTTAGAAAGGCTGCAAATAAAACATTAGGATATATGAAACAATAAAGAATAAGCTAATCTATAAACATATGCTGAATAATTTAATTTAAAAATTATTTAGAATTTAATCTGCTGTTTAAAACCAAAAATATTAATGATATGAAAGTTCTATTGTTTGTATAGTAGTATTAGTAAAAATAAAAAAATATTGGCAATCTTAAAAATAAAGGGAAATAGACCGATGTTATTGTTAACTTTCTTATATCATATATGAAACATGATAGTTATATCGAAGAAAATTTTCATAAAGCTAAAGTACATTTTAAAAGATACTGAATATGAAATAATAAAAATTGGTTGACAAAAACAATTCACTTATTCAAACTAAAGAATTAAAAAAGAAAATAAGATGGTATAAATAGAAAGCACATAATAATATAACAGTTTAAATCCTATGAATGAAATTCTGTATTGCATTGATTCCCAATAATCCAATTAACCATTATCACTCCACGTAAAATGTAGGAATTGTGATATAACATAAAAAGAAAATCAGTTTCCAAAATAAAAAACAAATTTAAAAACCAATTTCAACATTTAAAAGGCATAGGTTAAAATAAAATAGAAATACATATTTTCTACAAATACTAAGCATAATAAAGCTTCAACAGATATCATAATATCAAGAAAAATGATCTTTAGAATAAGGAATATTCTGAGGAAAGTTTAGGACAAATGGATTTGAATAATCAATAAGACCTACAATTTTATATATTTGTGCATTCACTAAGCTTATAATAAATGACAGAAAATCTAACAGAAGTGAAAGAATAAATATTTATTTCTCTGTCAATATTGGATAATACATAGAAAATTACTTTGGGTAAACAAGACTTCAACAGGAACCAATTTAAACTAGTTGACATTTGTGGAACAATACCCCACAAAATAAAATAGATACTTTTTAAAGTGTTTTGATCACTTAAATTGGGCTGCTATAACAAAATATCTTAGACTAGGTAATTTATAAATAATAGAAATGTATTTATCACATTTTCAGAGACTGAAAGTTTAGTACCAAATGACTGTGTATTTGAAGTTTAACAAATGCTAATCTTCATGGATCATGCCTTCTATGTGCCTTCACATGGCAGAAGGGCAAAAGAAATGACTAGCAGACTTCCTTAGCCATCTTATGACAGCACCAGTACATGTGTGAGGGAAGACCCCTCATGATCTGAACATCTCCTAAAGACTCTACTTCTTAATATTGTTGCATTAAGGTTTAAGTCTCCATATGAATTCTGCAGAAAAGCAAATATTCAAAGTATAGCAAGGGGCTATGGGTCAACACATTTTTGTTTGCTCTATAATATTTATTTGTACCCCGACAGGATATTTAGATATGTGGCATAATTGCCAAATATTTGTGAAATATTTAGATAAACTTCCGTTACTTATTTCTAATACCATTGTATTCAGTTAGAAATACAATTTAATACCATTGTACTAAATAAAAAACATAATTTGTATTATTGGAATATGTATTATGGCATGCTATATGGTCTGTTGTGCTCTCCACCCTGTTAGGAGCAGCATTCCACAAAATGGATCACAAGGGAGATTTTGGGGGATATTAAAGTATTTTATATACTTACCATATTGGCAATTATACAAACTTATACATATAATTAAATATCAGTGCATAGTAATAGTGGATGCATTTCATTTTATAAAGTTTTTTTCAGTATTTAGTTAAATAGAACAACACAAAGTTCTTAATGTGAATGCTGAATTATTAAAAAGTAGTTCAGAGAGACTACAATGTGAATAAGACACAATAACAAAACAAACACCACTGAACTCTCAATTAAGCATAAAACACCACTAAATACAGTTACAAACAGTGGAAGAAGTACAATTTCATGAGTCATAAGGAAAATGAAAAATACTATGATAGGCAGTTACTCTATTATATCTAAGGCTTATTGTTTCAAGTTTTATTCTGAAAGTAGGGAATTAAGTATAATTGCCAAAGGAAATTATACTGTAATATCATCTTCATAATATAACTTGGCATTGTCTTATGGTTACCACGTACCTATATGCTCAATAATATGTTAAAGAATACACCCTCCAGGTTATCTGTATCAGGGACAGATCCAGGAAAGTCCATGAAAATACCACGTTAGTTATGAAACACTGGAACTGAGATCAGTCCAAAAATCCATCCAATACAGAACACATAATTGTACTGTTCTGTATGTATATGCAGAAGGGATAATTTAAGAGTAAAGATAAGGGGCAGAGTGTAATGGCGCATGCCTGTAATCCCAGTGGTTTAGGAAGCTGAGGTAGGAGTATTTCAAGTTCAAAGGCAGCCTCAGCCACTTAGTGAGACCCAAGGCAACTCAGTGAGACCCTTGTTCTAAATAAAATACAAAAAAAAAAAAAAATGACTGGGGATGTGGCTTAGTCGTTAAGTGCCTCTGGGTTCAATCCCTGGTACCAAAATGTAAAAAATAAAAAAAAAAAAGATAAAAAACTACAATTGAATTAACATAGTTTATAAAATGTAGAAATGAAAAGTGGGTTGAAAAAGTATTTCAAGAGGTAATACAGGGAATTTGGGCCCGGTCAGCGCCATTCCACAGCTTCCCTGGTGGAGAGACTCCATCTTCAGCTGTCTGAGCCCTCGGACCTAAGCTCAGTCCTTCCCACGGGGACACGGCTCTGGGACTCCAGGGCCACGGTGCTGCGTCTCCTGGTTGCCTCTGCCCAGAAGCATTGATCATTCCCAACCTGGAGGTTGTGAGACAGCAGCTATCCTGGGTCACCACTTGAACAAGCACCTCTCAAACATCTGGTGAGTTACTGGAAATCTGCAGGGATGCCCTAAGTCTTTACAGAGAAATTGCAATCCCTCTGATTTGCACTACTAGAGGGGAAGATACATGAGCAGCATGAGAAAACACTGGAAGAAAGTGTCCCAAACAAACCTAGATGATACATCAAGAGATCCCAAAGATAGCATGGTAGAAGGAATGACAGAAATGGAGTTCAGAATGTTCATAATTAAAATGATCCGAGAAGAGAATGGGGTGACGAGAGAGAGATTCAGGCTATGAATAATCAGCTAATAGAGCAATTGCAGGAAGCAAAAAATCATTTCAATAAAGAGATAGAAGTTCTGAGAAAAAACAAACAGAAATCCTTGAAGGAAACAAGGAAATGAAGGAAACAATCAACCAAGTTAAAAACTCAATAGAAAGCATAATTAACAGAATAGATCACTTGGAAGACAGAACCTCAGACAATGAAGACAAAATATTTAATCTTGAAAACAAAGTCGAACAAACAGAGAAGATGGTTAGGAATCATGAACGAAACCTCCAAGAAATATGGGACATCATGAAAAGACCAAATTTAAGAGTTATTGGGATTGAGGAAGGCACAGATATACAAACCAAGGGTATGAACAATCTGTTCAATGAAATAATATCATAAAATTTCCCAAATATGATGAATGAGATGGAAAATCAATTACAAGAGGCCTACAGGACACCAAACACACAGAATTTCAACAGATCCACACCAAGGCACATTATAAAGAAAATACCTAACATACAAAACAAAGATAGAATTTTAAAGGCTGCAAGAGAAAAGCAGCAGATTATCTACAGGGGGAAACCAATACAGATATCGGCAGATTTCTCAGCCCAGACCCTAAAAGCAAGAAGGGCCTGGAACAACATATTTCAAGCTCTGAAAGAAAACGGATGTCAACCAAGAATCTTATACCCAGCAAAACTTACCTTCAGATTTGATGACGAAATAAAATCCTTCCATGATAAACAAAAGCTTAAAGAATTCACAAAGAGAAAGCCTGCCCTACAGAACATTCTCAACAAAATATTCGAAGAGGAAGAAATGAAAAATAACAATCTTGGTGACCATGGGGAGGAATTACCCTAAAGAAAGAGTCAACAAAGGAGAAACAAAGTTAAGCTAAAAAACCCAAAAAAGCTAAAATGACGGGAAATACAGGTCATATCTTAATAATAACCCTGAATGTAAACGGCCTAAACTCATCAATCAAAAGACATAGACTGGCAGACTGGATTAAAAAGAAAGACCCAACAATATCCTGCCTTCAAGAGACTCATCTCATAGAGAAACAAGCCCACAGACTAAAGGTGAAAGGTTGGGAAAAAACATACCATGCACATGGACTGAGTAAAAAAGCTGGGGGTTGCATTCCTCATTTCAGAAAAAGAAGCCTTCAGCCAAAAAAAGTTAGAAGGGATAAAGAAGGACTTTTCATACTGCTTAAAGGAAGCATAAATCAGCAAGACATAACAATCATAAATATTTATGCACCAAACAATGGTGCATCCATGTATGTCAATCAGATCCTTCTCAATTTCAGGAATCAAATAGACCAAAACACAATAATACTCGGAGACTTTAACACTCCTCTCTCATGGCTGGACAGATCCTCCAAGCAAAAATTGAACAAAGAAACCATAGAACTCAATGACACAATCCCTAATTTGGACTTACCAGACATATATAGAATATTCCATCCATCAAAAAGCGAACACACTTTCTTCTCAGCAGCTCATGGATCCTTCTCTAAAATAGAACATATGTTATGCCACAAAGCTACTCTTAGCAAATACAAAAACATAGAGATACTACCTTGTATACTATCAGATCATAATGGAATAAAATTAGATATCAATGATAAAGTTAAAAACAGAAACTACTCCAAGACCTGGAGATTAAATAATATGCTATTGAATGAT
>JAJEJO010001859.1:73816-156154 GCA_020662805.1 Glaucomys volans
TCTACTTTGTGTACAACCAGTGAAACAATTGCTGTACTCCATTTGTGTTCAATGAATCAATAAGTAAATAAAAAATAAATAAATAAAATTTAAAAAATAAAATTTAATTTAATTAAATAAAAGAGTTAATACAGTATGATTTCACTTTGATAAATCTCAAAAGCAAATACATTTTTAAAAAATTAACAGGTCTTGCAAAGATTAAAGTTAATTTTAATGCAGAGACGGAATTGAAAGTATTCCTCTGGAATTAGCAGTAATGTAAAAGAAAATTTAAAATTCTTTGATGTTACTTTTTCCTTGGAAAATCTTGTTTGAAATATTATTTTGTAACTTTCCAACTGGCATTTGAGAGTGTTTTGTATATCATAAAGTTGATGAAAGGATGTGGGTATCATGAATATTCACTTAAGAACAGGAAAGATAATAGTAATTAATGCTTTTTGAAGAAGAGAAATGCTGGAAACTGGAGTATATTAATCATTCTGGAAAAAAACAGTCTCATTAATCATTACTCAATATAATCTGTTTAGATAAATACCAGTGCCCCCATCATATTCTCCTCAACTACCTATATTTTCAATTTGCTCTACATCAGGATACTAAATGGGTGTGGGAGGTCGCAGATAAATGCTGATTTGCCCAGATAATATGTATTCCCTAATGTTCAAGAGATAATGAAAACTGGATTCTACTCTACACTTCAAAACAAATTTACTAAAAGTCATTGCCTTTTAAAACACCATCTACCATTAGTAAAACAATAATCAAAACTTAGCACTAAGTGAAATAAGCTAGACTCGGAACGTCAAAGCTCAGATGTTTTTTCTGATATATGGGAGCTAGTCTAAAATGGCAAGGTGGGGGAGGGAGAAGGAGAACTGGGGAAGGCCCTAGATTAGAGTAGAAGTAGGGGAATAAGAAAGATCAGGGAGGTAGAAAAAGGGGATCAAGGGAGAGGGAGAAGGGACAGGATATAGGAAAATCAGTGAATTGTATCTGACTTAACATCCTAATATACATATAATGAATAAACTATCGTGAATCTCCCACCATGTGTATCCACAAGACATTAATTTAAAAAATGTACATAGAAAGATCAGTAGAGTAGAGGAAAGGGAACAGGGAGAAGAAGAGGGAAAGTAAGTATCAGTATTGGGGACTTAATTGGAGCAAATTATATTCCATGCATTTATAATTTTGTCAAAATGAATCCTAAAATTCTGTGTGACTATTATGATCTAATAAGAATAAATAAAATAAAATTTAAAAGGCGAAGAAAAACTAATCTTAAGAGTACGTTTATTGTAGATAAGTATGAGATTCATCTCATGACAGTTTGTTCTTTTGGGGGGGTACTGGGGTTTGAACTCAGGGGCACTTGACAAATAAACCACATTCCCAGCCCTGATTTGTATTTTATTTAGACATAGGGCCTCACTGAGTTGCTGTAGTGCCTTGCTTTTGCTGAGGCTGGCTTTGAACTCACAATCTTTGTGCCTCAGCCTCCAGAGTTGCTTTGTTCTTAATGCTTTCTCTTATTATCATCTTACCTGGTACCCCGCTAGGTGATATGAGTTCCTGAAGAACTAATGAATTCCCTGTAGCTGGCTTACATCATCTATGGCTTAATCATATCTGGCAAAAGAGCATCTATAGTAGTTTGTCCTTTAGTTCCATAAACATAAATGAATGATAAGATGATTAAAGACTATTTTAATTTCACACCTGTAAAATGCCTTACTTTGTTATTCATATATTTTAACAGCAGAGATACTTTAGCCTTTGATAAAGCCCTTTTTAAAATTCCCACAAACTATTGATATTAAGTGTTCATTCGTGTCAAACACAGAAAACTCATTTCATTTTCTTTATAAAATGTTAGAAATACAGAATTATGGTAATTACTTTGGACAGTGATCTTGACATTCTCTCATAACTTTGTATGCAAACAAACCAAGGATGACATACTTCCTCTTTATCCTTTAGGAAACAGGCATTTCCTTATGATGTATAAAACATTTCTAAGTCAATATAATTGCTCCAGAATGAAGCAATTATTATTGCTCTTACCATCATAAAGTGGTTTTAAAACTCCTTAAGAGGAAACTAAATATACTAACTTAAAAGTGCTTCTTATCCATATGATTACTCATATTAACTATCCATAGGCACATTGCCAGAGAAGGAATGGCAAAGCTAAATGGCAAATTGGAATCATAAGGAAAGTGAAATATCCTGTTACCCAAATTCCTACAGAGCAGGATGAGCACACTGATGGTTCATGAAGACCCTGAAATGGTCTGACATATCCTTCCACACTTATTAATTACTCTTTTCATTTAACATGTTCTTATTAAATAAAAGAAACTTGATGAAATGAGCCAATGACACAAAATAATGTAAACTATTCATGGCATTTTTCGTGTGTGTGTCTGTGTGTGTGTGTGTGTGTGTGTGTGTGTGTTTGTGTCTGTGTGAAAGAATACTGTGGAAGTAACTTTTGAGGTAAATAGGGAGGACACACTCTCTCTAAAGACAAAGATAGAAACCAACGCCCACATAGAATTTTAACAGAGCACTTGTTAATATTTATTTATATGAAATTCAAAGGTATATTGCATGTTGTACTGGATGTACAGTGATATTTGGTCATCATTCATCTCTTTTTGTTTAAATATGTAAGAAAGTATGATTATTTATTCACAATTCATAGTCACTGCAATGCACATTCAAAACACAATAATTTTGGATTAAAATTATGTAACTGAGAAAGCATAACATAGTTCTCAGATTTCTAAGACATTGCATTTTCTATTAAATGATGTCATGTCACCTAAAATGTTTTACAAATATGCCCATCCTAATGGTCCAAATTGCAGGAATACACAATAAATGCTCTTTTCTTGTACATAATTTATTCTACACAAAGGAGCTATTACATTTCCCATCTGTTTGGGCAACTTTGCATCTTTTTTAGCATATAAACAATGGTTTAGTGAAAAAAATGAATCATGGACTTATTGAATACTCTAGAAAGTTCTATAAAAACTCATTGTCATGGTGAAAATATATACAAATTATATTTCAACAACATTCACTGGCAACTGAAGTTGCAATAGATGTTCTCTTTCTCTTGTGTTTGACACATATTTTATTATTTCTTATCAGATGAATTCAACCTTTTACAGTAATTTTTTAGAAAAAGTAAGTTATACTAAGTTATGTTAATTTTAATAATACTGTTAGAAATAAAAATGGTTTGATCAACTATACTATAAATGCATCCCTTCATATTTATTTGAAGTTTAGAGTATTATTTTATCTTTCATCATAATACATATTAAAGTGTGTATTAGTTTCCTGTGGTTGCTGCAATAGATCATTAAAAATTGTATGACTTAAAACAGCACAAGTTTATTCCCATAGTATAAGAAGTAGCCATAAAGAGAAAAAGAAGAAAATACCATTCTTTTCTGCGTGCCAACAATCTAATGAGTTTATGCTATACATCTTTTTTTCTAATCTTCAAATCTTTGTTCATCTAAAATTCACCATGGTAGGTCATGCCATTTGGTGCTTCCCAAAACTATACTGTATCTTTATCCTTGAGTACTTCTCCTTCTTCTAAAGGAGACCCTCAAGGTTACTACTTGAGACTGACAACTGGGGCAATATTCCTTTAACACAGGATCTTTTAGGGATACACCAGAAGAGACTGAAATGCAGAAGCTTTCCATTTTCAGCTTACATTGATGTATCAAGTTCATTTATCCACTAACCAAGTGCAGGCTTTTTATTATTCAATTAGCTACTCAAGGGGAACCTCCAGTTAAGTTATAGTTATAAGTTAAGGGAATATCATCTATTGATCCCTTTGGTGAAGTTCAAATTTCAGAGACAAAAGGAACTAAAAGATTTGCTCAGATTGTGCAAAATTATGAAAAAGTTTGTGCTGGAATATTCAGTGAACTGCAAAGGTATCTTAAAATGCAGCAAACTCATTTAATAGCATACTATAATATGTATTATGAAGAAAGGATAAAATAATACTCTAAACTTCAAATAAATATGAAGAGATGTATTTATAGTATAGTTGATCAAACCATTTTTATTTCTAACAACATTTTGGCAGTCATTCACTTGCTTTTTTATGTTCTGTGCAAAAAGTTCAAGAGAAGAAATTACAGTGAGCAATTCATAATTAAAAGAACTAAACCAACAGTCAGATGGTGGACTGTGTAAGATAGTCAATTTACAACTCGGAAAGCATCAGTCTTATTTTGGGGATGTGAAGATATATGGATTTAACTCTTGGCTAAGATAAGTAAGGGCAATGAAAATGATGATGTACTGTTTCAAGTCCAAAGCTCCCTTGGTAAACACCAGGACAAGTTTCTTTGCTGAAGGTCTCATCTGGCAGTACTGCTAGACGGCTTGGCTTGACTCCATGATTACAGATCAAAATATTTGAGGGGACATATTTGACTCCAGCAGATTACTAGAACACCAGCTTTCAGCTTTTTTATAGTTGGTATGTTTTGTGACCTGTCAACAAAATCTTTTGCTGCCCAAAATTTATGAAGATACTGTTTTGTTTTCATATTTGAAATTTGTTTCTACACTTCATCTGCAATTGATTGTTGAATGCTACAAAATCAAGGCAAGTTTCCCATAGCGATACAATATTTTCCCTGGAATATTTATTATAAAGCCCATTGCTTCTACATAGCACAGAAGCCATCAATTCATAAATTCAGTGAAGGAACATCCTGTGAGACTCTCTGACTCTTTATTGTGTTCTATGAGCCAGTTCAATTTCCTTTACATGTATCTCAATTAATTTCTTATAACTTTTTAATAATGGATGAATATGGTGCAGTGTATCATTTTTTTTGTTCTTTGTAAAAATCAAGATTATCAAGTGATTTCCCATATTACCAAAATTCCATACGTAATTTAGGAATTAACTTGCCAATTTTTTCTCATAAAAATGTATCAGTTTGGTTTTAAACATTAGACTCTACGGATTAAGGAAGTTATACTCCATAATGTTTAGTTTTCTGATCCATTAACATGCTATATCTCTCCATTTATTTAATTCTACTTTCAACAAGAGATAATGATGCTTTGGTCTTTTTCTTGTTAGAGATTTTGCACATCAAGAATATTTTTAGTTTGTTTTTGAAGTTTTCCTAGAAACTTCATTGGGATAATATCAAGATTTTACTGCTAAAATTTATGTACATATATGGAAATATGAGTATATCTGGACAATAACTAGCCAAATAATACAGATAGATGAGTGTACACATAAATTGCTGATCATACAGCTTGCTAATTCAATTATTGTAGTAAGAACCTAAATCTTATTTCCTCAGAGACGTTTTTGCAAATAGTTTTCATTAATGAAGAGCAACTTGTTATTTTTTCTTGTTTTATTTCATTGATAATACCTCCAGGAAAGTCATGAATGGAATTCTTTTTTTTTTTTTTTTTTTAATGGAGCATCTCTGTTCTATTTCATATCTCGGAAGGAATAATTTCAATACTTCAGTCATTTATTACTGAATATATGTTTGCTCTTATCATCTTTGGTTTTTAAATTTGCATTTCAAACAAATGCATTTTATGATATTAAATTTATCTTCCCAGTTACGTAAACATTTTAAAATGAGAACTGAGCTACATTGAATGATATTCCTGCATCTACTTAAAAACATTTAAGTAGATACCATTTATTTTTTTCCTTTCTTTTTAAATTTTTTTTTAGATGTAGATGAAAGCAATACCTTCATTTTATTTATTTATTTTTATGAGGTACTGAGGATGGAACCCTGTGCCTCACACGTGCTAGGTGAGGACCCTACACTGAGCCGTAACCCCAACCCCCTAAATTTAGGTTTATTTCCTTAGGTAGGGAGATGGACAGAAAAATCAACAGACAATTCTGATTTGTTAATATTTTCTTTAGAAGTTTTAAATCTACTTTGGCAGAGATTAGTGTGTGTAATTTTCCTTATTTTCAACATTATTGAAGTTATAATGGATACGTTAAAAAAATTTGTAGTGGTTACCTCACTTTTTATTTGTTGGAAACTTTGCATGTGATTCATATTATTTCCTCTATAACTGTCTGAAAATAATCAGGTTTACTTTCACAAATAACCTTGATAAATAGCAGGGTCTGCATTCCTAGATTCACTAAAAAGGACTTTGGCTATGGCTGGGAAGAAGCCATTTAGGTCCCTCTTGTTTGTCCTAAGGAGCAGAAAACTTCCTGTTTCTGCAAAGCCTTCAGTTATGGTGCGGAGAGAGCTCCAGGCAGTTCCCCAGGGACACATTTTATTCTTCATTTTCATTGCCTGAGGCAACCAGTTTCCTGCAGTATAGAATATTTATAGAGAAATGGACAAGCAGTCAATTTCAAACTCCATTTGTATTCAAGGAGTTCCTTTATTGCACAATCTTCTTTCCCCAGATCATCTCCATGAAGCTGGAAGTAGAATTAGAGAAAAAATATATATATACATCCCAATATCATTTGGCCCTTCCTTACTTCATCCTTTTCCTCAAGTCTTCATTTTATGTGATAGAGTAGGAACTCTAATTTATTTCTACAGAATGAATTACTGTACAATTCTCAATCCTGAATTCATACTTATATTTCAGTGAGCTCCAATATTCACAAAAGTGGTTTATGAACAGCAATTGGTCTTGAAATTTGAAGTGTTAGTTTCTTTTTTATGCAGGTAGATTTTATGCAGGTATGTCAATAATACATCCATTGCCACTTCATTCAAATTGTTTAATATTCTGAGCTGCTAAGACTATTATTGTATGTTGTATTTATTGTGTATATTATGTGTGGAATATATCTATGATTTTACTTATGGAGTTAAAAAACTTCAGAATCGAATATGAGGATCTAGTCTGTTTGTCTGGAAAAAAACCAATAGAAATTAAGTGGGCACAAGTAAAAAATGTTTTTTGACCACATTATAAAATAATTCAATTAATTAAAAAACAAATGACTGAACTGCCCTGGAATTTTTGTTTATGTAGGCATATATATGTTGTGTGTGCTGTTTTTTATTTGCCTTTCTTTTATATCTTAAAATCAATACAAGTCAAGAACTGACAACCTGTAGAATTTTAAACAGTTATACTTTGGCATTTTCATATTAACAAAATCCATGTTTCCTTCCGATGCAAACATCACTGGGATTGAATAGCTTGGTGCTTCCTATATTATAACATTGCCCTGGAATCGAGTTGAAAAGCTTAAGTAAGAGGAATATGAAGAAAAAACAGGCTGTATTTATTATATAAAGTAAAGAAATTTAAATTTCATGGATCATGTTAGATATGAGACTGATATATGGGGAACTAGGATTGAAAAATCACATCAAGTAGTCCAAATTTTTCCTCCATAGATCCAAAACAGGATAGAGGTAAAAGGGTAAAAAAAGGTTTACAAAAAGTATTTAAGTGTGGAGTGGAGGTAGGCAAATACATAGAAAAATAACTGGTTATAGAGGCATCTCATTAAATTTGAGATGACAGAGAACATCCATAAATTTTTATTGAGAAGATTAATTTGAGCTAGCTGAAGAAAAATATTTTAATTTTAAAAATAATGTAATCCAAATCTGCTGTAATGAATGACAGCTTATTTTATTAACATTCAATACATGATTTACCAGTCAAAATATTAACCCTTGTGACACCAGCAATTCAAACAATTCTATTAGGTTAAACCAAAGAGGAGCCAGAACCATGATAAAGTCTTGTGGCATCACCTGAGCAGCTGGTGTGTGAAACAGCAACTGGGGTGGAGTACAGCTAGAAAGGAAGGGCTCATCACCACTGAAGAGAAATCTGTAGGAAACAAAAGACAACAGAGGAGATAGAAACAAGGACACTATGTGAAAAGTCACCCTCTGACACCTACCGCTGTTTATATGAGCCTTAGGTAGGAGGAAGGGAAGCACTCTGTGATTTTCGTGGGTATCAGTGCTGCAGTAAGTCTAGGATTTTGGTCTGTAAAAAAAAAAAAAAGAAAAGAAAAGAAAAGGAAAGGAAAAAAAATATGCACACACACACACACACACACACATACATATATAGTAAAATTACATAGGTTTCAATTTTTTGTTAATGTTGTAAATAGTCCATCCCATTATTTCATTTTTTGAGCTTTCACTGTTAAAATCAAGAAATAATAAAATATTTTATTAAATTTTTCAGAATGACTTCTTGTGTGTTACTTTGGATATACATATGGTATATATGTATAACACAGTGATTAAAAGTTTGGTGTTTATGTAAGTTTCCTATTTTCCTATTTTAAAACCCTGGCTTTACTACTTACTAGGTGCATAGATTTTAACCAGTTTCTTCATCTCCTATATGGGGATAATGGACAGAAAAATAACAATAATAATTTGTACAGTTCTTATAAGGATTAAATCATTAAAAGAAATAATGTAAGATCAGTGGTTTTCAGGGAATCATATAGAGGAAGGATGGGATGAAAACATAAGGGGATACTTATGGAAAGTGAGATTGTATGATAGGAAACTACAATAATGTATTATATTATGCAGGTGTCAGAACCAATAGTCCTATACAACATAATGAGTGACATCTAATGTAGACTACAGATTTCACTTACTCATATGCGTGGTGGTTCATAAGTTGTAAAAATTTAACATACTAATGCAAGATGTTAGTAATAGGGCAAACCTTGTGAGTGTGAGGAGCAGGGAAGAAGGCACACAGACACTTTCAACTTTCTAACTTTCCTGTAAATTAAAACCTGCTTTAAAATATAGTTTGTTTTTTTTAAAAAAAAAGAGTTTTATATTCTAATGAGAGACAATATTTATGCTGGAAGATGGAGATTGGAATAATGTTGTCAGAAAGATAAATTGATGATTGATGATCATCACACATACTGATGAGCTATTCCCTCAACCTCTGAAGTCTTGTTTCTTTTTTTCCATAGAGGTAGTAGTTCATTATTAGCATTAATTTAATATAAGAATAAGAATGTTTGTATGAGCAAATATTTGATCAGCATTAGGGAATATAATACTTAAATCAATACTATGACACAAATACTTTCAAAACTAACAAAAAAAAATCTCCAAGCTCAAGTGGTTTCTCTCAAAACTTCCATTTAACATTTAAGGAATAATATAATATTTCTCTATCTTTTCCAGAAAACAGAAGAGAAAATACTTCCCAACTGATTTAAAAAATCAGTAATTAAAAAAGTGGAATAAAATGGAGTAATTAAAAAATGGAAAACAATAGAATAATATCAGTCATGAAATAGTTACAAACATCCTTAACAAATCGAAATCACACACATCCTATTTAGATATAGTATAAGGAACGAAAGATGGATTGAAGTCAATGCATTTCATAATTTAATCTAATGCATTTCATAATGTTATGTTTAAAATAAAAGTCACATGATAAAATCAATTAATTCATAAAATATTAATAACCTCAACATGAATTTATGATTAAAAATAATCAAAAAATTAGAAATAGACACATTGGAAATGTCATTTAAAAACCTACAAAACATTTACAGCTCTGATCATACTTAGTAGTAAAAAACTGAATGATTAAATGATTTACCTGTAAGATTAGGAAATATGTCTTCCCCATAATTTTCCTTCAACCTTTATTTGGTCATTATCAAACCACAAAAAGGAAGAAAAAAAAAAGAAAATATGGGACATAACAAAGTTTGGAAAGATATAACTGAAATTTAGTTTTTTATATAGATGACACAATGTTATGTATTAAATCTAACAAGCAAACCAAACAAAATCAAACAAATGAAACACCAACAAAATGAATTTGTGAGATTGGAACAAGGTTTCAGGATACAAAATCAGCATACAAAAATTAATTGCTTTTCTAAATACTAACAATTCACATGAGGAAACCAAAAATTGAAATACAATAATGTTTACAACCAGTCAATAAAAAATGAACTTCTTAGGTGTAAAAACCTATCATATCCCTTGTATGCTGAAAACTAAAATACAGTAACAAAAAAAAATCCTAAATTAATAAGAAACATCACTTTTTCTGTTGGAATGTTAAATATAAGTAAGGTGTCATTTCATTCCAAATTGGTCTACAGGTTTGAGGCAATTAATATTAAAAATCAAGATTATTCAGAGAAAGAGTATTATAAAATTTGTGTGGAAATATTCAAGCTTTAAAAAAGCTAAAATAATTCTGGGAAAAAAAAAAGAGTAAGAGAGATCATCATACCTGGCTTCAAACACAAGATAAATGTACTGGGTAGCATTGAGGGAGGCATAGAACATAGAAAACGAAAGAAAACACAGAAATAGACCCTCACAAATTTGTCAACTATTTTTGATAAAAGTGTAAATGGAGAAAAATGTTCAACAAATAGAGCTAGGACAATTGGCTATCTACGGGTAAAATATAAACCTCAATATAAATTTCCCACCCCAAAATTGAGTTCAAATGGAATAAAGATCTATAGGTAATCTTTATATGTAGCCGGGTGGTGCATGCCTGTAATCCCAGTGATTTGGGAGGCTGAAACTGGAGGATTGAGAGTTCAAAGCCAACCTCAGCAGCTGCAAGGTCCTAAGCAACTCAGTGAGACCCAAACTAGGGCTGGGGATATGACTCAGTGGTTGAGTGCTCCTGAGTTCAATCCCCAGTACCCTCCCCCCCAAAAGAAAAGATTTAAATGTGTAAGTATAAAACTTTTAGTAGATAATAAGTTAAAAATCTTTGGGACCTAGAACATGGTGAAGACTTCTTTGTCATGATACCATGTAAGGACAAACCAATAAATTGGTCATCAGCACAATGAAAACTTTTGAAATATTTCATTAAGAGGATTAAAGACAAGTTGCAAACTGTGAAAAAATATTTGCAAATTAGTAATCCAACAAAGGAGTCACATGTAAATTGTATTAATGACACTCAAAGCTGATCAGAAAAAAAAACAAAGAAATTAGAAAATTACTGAAGGACATGAATAGAGAGTCCACTGAAGAGGAATTGATGGTAGCAAATGAATATGTAAAAAATATGCTCCGCATAATGAGAAATACAGATTAAAATTATGATACGATATCACAACACATCCAATAGAAGAAGTAAAATGTACCAATAGTGACAATAACAAATGTGGCCAAGGATGTGGAAACACTGGATATCTCACATGTTGTGGGTATTTATAACAGCATATCCATTTTGAAAAATAATTGGGTAGATTCTTTAACTTAAACTATAAGGACAATCACAAGAAATGTCTAATATTGCACTTCTGGACCAAGCTTAGGGCTCATTTCCACACAAAAGTCAGCACATAATTGCTTATACAAATATGATTTATAATAACCCTTATCTTAGAACAACCAAAATATCCCTCAATAAATTAATAGTTAAACAAACAGAGGCTCATAAATATATGGAATGCTACTCAATAAAAAAGGAATAAACTTATAGAAATGATAGCTGGAACAGCCCTGAAGGGAAAATAAAAGCCCATCTCAAAGTTCACATATAGTTTGTTTTCATTTTTATAACATTCTCAAAACTGTATAATCATAGAAATGCAAGAAAAATTAGAAGTTGCTGGGAGTTAAATGTCATAGAGGAGTTGATGTGATTCTTAAGAGAACTCTCCGTGGTAATGAAAAAGTTCCGTATGTTGATTATAGTGGTGATTACAGAAGCTGTGCATTCTGGTCAAATGACATGCAAAACCATACACACATCTTTTCAGTGTCATGTTTTTCTGGTTTTAATACTGCAGTGCACATAGGTGTTGTAAAGTGGAACAGGAGCGGCCTGTGGGTGTAAGGAGGGTGAGTGCGATGGCACTAACACCTCGCCAGGAACTCGGGTTCTGAAGACCAGGCTCGGTTTAATGCGGAACAAGCAGGCTTATATAGCAGATATTCACTAATTACAATTACCAACAGCTGTTAACGCCCCCGTGCCATGCTCCTGAGCATGCTCGTGCTAGCCTCGTGATTGGCTCGTGATCAGACCAATTATGGGAAGAGAAAGCGCCTGAGCTCTGTATCCTCAGGCACTCCTACACATAGAATGTAAACATTGGGGAAAACTGAGGGAAGAGTACAAGGAAACTTTCTGTACTATCTTCTTGTCTCTATTTTTAAAATAAAATGTTTAAATTTAAAATAAATCATAATCAGATTTATGTGGTTCTGTAGTTTTACTTGCTCAAATGTATTTGCAGGAGTGTAGTTTTAACATTGGATAACCCACTATTTTCATATACTGACATGCCATAATATGAAGTCAATATGTAATGTACAAAACTAGTGAATCAGAAGAGAGTAGTGAATATGCATGCCATGTAGCAATATGCAGAGTTGTAAATGCTATAAAAATGGTGTATAGTACTTACAGTGGTCCATCTAAAAATGAGTATAAGAGGAAATGTGAAAGAGTAGAGCTAAGAGCACCTGATCTCTTTAGACATTACATTGCTCAGTGCTATTTAATTTTTAAAAATTGTCATGTGAAGTTATTCAAAGGAAAAGTAAGTACAAACGTGCTTAACATGAGTATGTGTAGCAATTAAATAAGAAAAGATATCTACACAAGAGGCCTACACAAACGTAATTGAAACTAGGTGGTGGCTTTCTTTTACTGATTAGCATTCACCTTGTACCATATGATACATATTACACAGATGCTTGTATTTTCTTTATAACTTTTAAGTCTGGATTCCCAGCATGTATTTTGTCCTTAAAAGTAAATATAATAATGATAGTTGTTTTAATTAACTAAAAAGTTCAGTAGCTCTGGGTTGAGAGGCAATGTATTTTGGGTCTCTAGTTTTCTTTTTTTTGTTTTTGTTCGTTTTTATTTCTTTGTACACCTTCCTCCCCTGTCAGGAGGATGTTGAAAGTTTGGAAGTGAACAAGGTTGTCTCTTGGGGTTTGCAGCAGTAGAGAATGAAAGAAGTTTTTAATATAATATTAAGATACCCATATCTTTTATTACTAAAAGATTATGAAACATATTTCAGATAACCATATCAACCTGACCTAATAAGTCTTAAAATTGCTTATTTAATACACATTTACTCAAATTACAATTACAGGTCTCTTGTGTGTGTATACAAACTATCCTAGGCACAGAGAACACAATGAAAAATGAATTAATCATATTAAAAATGATTAGTCAAAAATGATTAGTCATAGTCAAAATGAGATCATCTGAATCACCAAAAAAGACATGTGAAATGTAGGCAAGATATATTGAAAAGTCAAATGACTTGATGTCATCTCCTTAAAAAAATTGTTATTGCTAAATTATTCAGAAAAATATTTTTATTAATTTTAAACTGCTTTGCAATAGATTAAATATGTATATCAATACATTTCTGTATCACACAAAGATACTTTAATTATACAGTGGGTGCCAGAAAGACCTGAAATTAATCCAGAGCTCACCCACGAGATGACTTTTTATTTACAGAGTCTCTTATTTATGTATTCTCCTCTTCATATCTCTAACTCCCTCATTAATTTTCCTTAAGCTTCCAATTTAGAGAACAATACCCTAAGTTTATGTCCAAGAGCACTGAGATTTTAATATAGCATACTGTGCCCCAAGGCTGTATTCTAGGACTATTAAACACATTATTCCAATATTGCTAAAGCACATAATGAACTGTGTTAAACACTATTCAAATATTTCAATAAACACATTTCATTGGATGACACTATTGCTAAGAACTTTGCTTAGTTTGTGACTCTATTGATTAAATCAACTATTTTAATTGAGCTATTTGATGGATGTTTTAATCACAAAGCATTTGCTAAAAACATCAATTTGAAAGTTATAAAAATAATTTTCTAGTACTTTAAATGCAATCTCTTTGGATAAAATATTTTCTGATAAAAAAGTTTCAACCTTCAGAAGTGTAGACATTTTTCTTGACAACTTGTACATTTTTTTGAAAAAGCATATAAAGTCTAAAAACAGCATCTTCCCCAAATATTCCTTTAGAGTTATTACCCAAATTAATTTCTAGAAAAAACAAATATTATATTTTAGTTGCAGTTGCCATGAAACTAGGCACTGAATGAAAAATAAATGTTACATGCATCTTAACGCCTCTCTCAATAGTTACACTGATACATGTTGAATTCCTTATGATGAACAACTAGGAAAAGATATGTAGCCCCTCCACCCCCAAAATACTGACTTCACATGTTTGTGGTGGAATTAAGGAACTGAATACAGAATTCATTTCTTAACTAGTTCATTAAAATTTTACTCTCTTTTTACTCATCCCTTATGTACATCTTTGTAGGATTTCAAATTGTTCTCTGGAAATATTCAAAAGAATGAAGACTTGTACCATCCACACCATATTTCTCACAAGAGAAAATGTGACCTCATTTGTGCATTCTCTTGCTTATTATGAAGGATATATTTACAGGAATCAGTATTCTAAAATTATTTTAAGGATGATAAGTAAGATTTCTCTCCCAAAATTTTACTTGAGAAAAAAGACACAAGTAGATGAGATTAATCATCATTAATTAATAAAAGTGTTAAACTGTAGATATAAATGAAATTTGCTACAACACCTTCTTAACAATCTAAAATTCGCTAAAGATCGATCTTAGTACATTCTTTCTAAAACTAATTGAAGCTAACATTAAGCCATATTGCAATTTATCTGAATAAAGATTGGTCTGCATCTTGAACAGGTCTTACACATAATGTGTGATAATTAATTATGAGAATATTGGTTTTTATGCGAGCTGAGGTAGTAGCAGGGAGGAGGAGAAAAATGCCTTTGAAGAGTTTTTATTCATGAAAATATTAACTTATTTTAAAAGTTGCATCAAATAAGTATCATCTCCATAACACATTTATTAATCAATCCACAAATGTCTGATTAAAAAGGAATTTACTTGTTCTCAATTACATATGCCTGCTAATAAGCTCCATTTTTCTTTGCAATTCTGATATTTGATTACTGCTTATTCCAGTTTCTTTCTCTTTGAAATTCCCCAGGTATAGTCAATTTATTGTTTTCTATTTAGTTTTATTTATTTATTTTTTGCCAACTACTCTTTTGACAGCATTTAATATTCAGAATATATGAGGAACTAAAAGAAAAAAAAAACACAAAAATTAACCCAATCCATAAATGGGCAAATGAACTAAACAGGTATTTCTTTTTTCTTTTTTTACAGACTTCATTTTGATTCATTGGTACACAAATGGGGTACAACTTTTCGTTTCTATGGTTGTGCATGATGTAGATTCATACCATTTGTGTTATCATACATGTACATAAGGTAATGATGTCTGCCTCATTCCACCATCCTTCATACACCTGCCCCCTCCTCCCTCTCATTTTCCTCTACATAAAATCCCTAAATTATTCTCTTACTCCCACCCCATTTAGTTTTAAAGCAAAATATAATTTGCAAAATAACATTACAATTATAATGAAACAATAAGCCAAAAATTATGTTAGAATTAGTACAAAAACAATTGTGTCTGGATAAAAATATATGCAATTACAAAATATTTTATTTGTTCTTTATCACATAACTTGTTGTTAATGATGTATAAAATACCCCTAAAATATTTGATCTTTCAATTTTTTGCCAGTAAGTTCAGATAGTACTTTGATTAGTAAAATATACATTATGCAATTTCAGGTCTGTAGTTCTTTTTTTTTAACAAATCTTAAACATATATTTTGGAGAGTGCAGTCATGCATAACATACATATGTGTTTTCATAGAAGAAATTCCTCATCACTGGACAGATACGCAGAGTGCACTGAGCAGAAGCCCTGTATATCTCTGCATTCTTATTAAGTGATTATTGTCATAAATACTTAGACTATCATTTTATTTTCATTCATTCAATTCTATATTGCTTTTGGAAACTTCAATCCACAGCATTCATTTATAGGTACAATCATTACACCCTGTGTATTGTGAGTGTTTCCTTAACTTGCATTTAGAATTTGCTATTCAAATTTGTCTCAATTTAATTTTTGTGTGTATATCTATATATATTTAAATAGAATAATTTTTCTAATAATGTTGCCCTTTAGTGAGCTTCTTCTGTAGAGTGCTTTAATTAGGGCTATTTACTTTTCATCTTTACCATTCTCTTGGTTCACTTCTTCAAAATCTGGTAATACAAAGTCAACTAATGCTCTCAAATATTGGGTGTTGTTTTGAGAGGAAAGAGGACTCAAGGATTTCCCATAGGTTTTGACCTGAGTCACTAGCAGAATGTGGAGGTACTATTTATTGAAATAGAGAAAATTATGGAAAGAAAAGATATTAGAGGGTTATTCTATACATTATGCTTAAAATGTTTAGTGCTTACTGGATAATGAAAAGGAGTTTTTAAGAATACAGGCATATCAGGTTTGGAGGTAATTGCAAAAAGAAGTTGACAGAAAGAAACTTCTATGCATGCTAAGATTACTATACATGGGAGATACCTAATCATGAGAAATGTTTGGAAAAGCAATATCAACATTCTTCAGACATTCAATATAAACATATGCAGCTGGGCAGTTTGGGTATGTGACTTTGACCAAAGTGAAGATAATTACTGTGGAGACCCATGAACTATCTCAGCAAGAGTATTCGAAAGATCTTGCTACTTAATCTTGGATTTGATTGCATAATTTCTAAGGAAGTAGGAATTCAGGCTACCCTGGGTGCTATAGGAAAGTGTAAATCTGTGTTTACCTATATAAATCTTGCTCGTGTTAAAAGCAAACTAGATTGAGGAAAAATTTATAATTTATAAATGAGTAGTTGTTGCTGATTTTACCAAAACACAGTGATTCTGGTTTTGTCTCACTGTATCAAGTTTTAAGGATGACCTTGTAGTAGGAATAAATGTCAGACAAGATTGCCCCGCAAGGAAACGTGAGAATATGCTTTAAATACCTGCTGCAACAAAGAGACAACAATCAAATGAGATCTGTTCTGTTCTTGCCTTCCCTTCCTTTGATCTGCTGTTTCCAAACTATACGTTCAAATGAAGTCTGAGCCATTGATGCACAAGAAAAAGAGAGACAGTGAATTTAGGCCGTTTCTCCATATCAGATTTTCCTGCTTGCAGCCTATTAGATTTAGAAAAAGGGAACTTTAATAATGTTACTATTTTTGATAGTTCATCTTAGTTATAGTGCAGTATGCAAAACATATTCTATGATTGCATTTTTTAATAAAATGGGTTCAACATTAAGAAATAAAATACGATTAACCAAGATTGATATTGGTCCTTGTTATTGGGTATCTACTTGAGCAACTTTGGTCCCCTTGGAAGACAGAGCTCTGCTTGATTATATTTTTACATTGAGTCAACTGTCTGTGAAATGCAAGAAAAATTTAATTAGAATCTTAATTTACAGAGAATCATTAATTCATATTCCTAAATCATGGTGTCCTTTTGGTCTTTAAATGCATAGCTGTTTTTAATTTTGATATAAAGAAGCATTATAATATATTCTTGTGAGACTAAAGGCATTCTGTTAGAATATTAGAACTTCTTATTGTTATTATGTCATTATAGAAGTAGACTTCTGTTATCAGAGGAATCGTCCTCAATAAACAGAATTTAATATATGGGTCTAACCATTTAATTTCTTTGCCTCTGTGAGGAATTAAACCCCAACCAAGACACCTGTATGGGTTATTCTAAAGACAAAGTAAAGACTAATGGGGCCCTCACCTTTAAGGATTTTGTTTTTAAATGACAGAGACAAACAATTGAATAATATGTGATAAATATGATAATAGAGATCAATGCAAATACAAACAAAGCTAGTATTTGAAAGCAAAACTTTAACAGTTGAAACAAAATAAGGAATTTCTCATAATTTGTTCTCCAGTGAAAGCATTTTTAAAAACATTTCTCCAAGAATAACCAGTGAAACATACTGTTAGAAAAGCATTTAGCAAAAACTAAAATTCCTAAAATAACCTACTTGCACTTTAATCAGATCAAACACAGAAATGAAGTGGCAAAATATGCCAACACACCTGGTCATTACCCCCTGTGGCTTAGACACTTTCCAAAAGGTTGGCATTGATGTGTCAAAGTAAGTAGCAGGTGGTCTCAAAGTCTCAGTTCCCTCTGGTGATGGATGTCAGTTGGTTTCTTATTTTTCCAAAGAAGGTGCCCTAAGCAAATTAGCAAGCAAAACCCACAAACCCCCTTTGACCACATTTATGCAAAAGAAAGGCAAGAGAGCATTTTCACTTATCACATAAAGACATATCAACTCATTAAAAAGTGCTTCAGCTCCTCACTGGCAGGTCAAGGGACAATACCTAGGAACTCTATAGCTTCTAGCCTACTTCATTATGCTTTGTTAAATAAAATGGGCTTTGGATTTTCTTCTATTCATCTCCTGCTCACACTCACATTACACATTGTTCTGTCCACAGCTTTCTGTCTGAGATAGACCTCTTTCTCTTTTGACTTTAGTCATTCAGACATGTGTGTCATGAATTTACTGTCTCACAAGTATCAACCCAACTAATCCACCTAACAACTTCATGAGATTGGTGTTGCTATTATTTTGTTTCATAGGTCAGGAAACTCTGGCCTAGACAGGTTAGCTAGACAAACTGAGGCCATGCAGTTCCTTAGTGGCAGAGCTGAGATTTGAACACAAGCTAGTTGACTTCAGTGAAACTTCATCATGGGGTTGTATTGCTTTTACCCACAATATACATTCTCAATGTAGTTAACCTCTTAGCAACTGGGAAACTTGTCATTCAATACCTTCATCACAAAATCAGCTAAGTGTAGACCTTTGGTAGATATTTGAAGTGATAATTGTTCTCCTTTTCCTTAAGTCTAATTACCCTAAATCTTGATTTAATGTTAAATAAGTGCATGCTGATGGAAAGGTTTAGAAACTCCCATCCTTAACAAGGTTAAACTTCTCTGTACTAGTCCTAGTCATGTTGGTGTGCAATTTGATATTGTACTAATGACATGTTCAATTTACAAATAAAAAATTATGGTAGCCGTAATAATATTTTTTGGTTTTTTATTTGTTAATTTGACCTACATAAAAATCCACAAGCTTCCCAAATAATTATTATGAGTGCTAGGAGAGATTCCCAATAGATGATGATGATGATGATGATGATGATGATGATGAAGATTTGAAATTCTATTTTTCTGATGCCATAATACAGTAATGGATATTTTTCTCCTTACTACATGCACTTTTAGTTATGAGCACTTCTACTTTTTAAATATAATTTTAACTCTATTGCTTAATTTTAGTGTAGTCTTCATCAAGCCAATTCTGATAATGCTAGTCCATATTTTCTGAAGTGCTGATGGCAGCTTAATATTAAAGGATGATTATGAAGCATCCATAGCCAATGTCACTGTTAGCTAATTGAAATCCATCCTTTGCATCATCTCTTCTATATAAATTCAATGACCTTCACTAATGGAAGGTGGGTCCACTCTCTCCATAGTTAAGTGAAGGGAACTAAAGTTCAAATATTATCACTCAAGAAACCCTGATTTGCCTTTTCTTAAACTTCAAGAAACCATAAAATATTTTATTGAACATTCTATTTCATTCTTTATTATCTAAGGTACCCCTTTTAAAAGAATTTGTCATCCCAGAAAATCAGATTAAAAAATATATAGCTCTTATTGTTTAATTTCTCTGACAATCTCCAGAGAGTATATGCATAAATCAATTTTGAAGTTTGTTTTTAAAAATTACTTCCCTCAAGACTAGAGTGAATGTTAATAATTATCCTAAAGCAAAGTAAAATCATTCCTTTTTACATATAAATTAATGAAAAAGACATGTATCTACAAATAATTCAAATTAAATTTCACTTATCAGAGTTTGGGATTTAAAAGTAAATTTCCCTGTAGAATTTTTTTTGAGGAATATAATTGATTTTAAAATGTAAAAATATTATTAATTATAGAGTTAGTTATCAATATATAATTTAAATTAACTGCTTTTCTTTTGTTAATTTTTCATTATACATTATGATTTTAAAGAAACATTTAAGGAAAAGTTCCAGCCAATGTTTTTTTGGGTTCTTTTAGACTCACTAATGTGGAGTCCAGAATGTAATTTATCAGTTACTTCCTTTGCCCTGGTAGATTTGTTACTAATTCTCCATATAAAAGAAGAAATACTGGTAAGCTGTCCAGTGATGGGTACTACTCCTCCCAACAAAACGCATTTTCATAGTAGAAATTCAACTTTCATGAAATGTATTTTCTTGTATCACTATGACCAGAGGTCTCAGGGCAACAAAGAACATAAATTTTAGAAAACCATTAGATTTGAAACCATTAGTATTATGCATTACATATGTTTAATGGTCAATATATATTTATGGAATTGGATTGACTTCAAAGCTAGAGTCAATGGTAATGTTATACCAATAACTCTTAAGAAGATTTTGTTTTCATTGTTGTTGTTAAAACTACTATCATGGCAAAACAAATGAAGTATCACAGAATTAGGAGAAAAAAATAAGGGTTAATACATTAAGATTTCTCATTTTAATTACAGAACCAGTATCTGGTCATTTTAGTGGGACTTCCTTTAAGATTATTAAAACCTTGAATATAGTTGTTTGGTTTCCTTCAGCATGACTTTATAATATTTGATCCCAAACTAGTTTCTCTTCATGAACATTTGCATGCTGTGAGCCTTAAAAGAAATGTCACAAATTAATTTATACAGATTTTAGAAATTTTTTTCTCAGCTATGGAAAACAACAATTTGATTATGTGTATTAGAACCAAAATTCAGAAAATTATGTTTTTTAAGATTCTTTCATTACTGTGGACTAAGCTACAAAAGCTGATGTTTTCATTGAATTAAGATATAAAATTCAACTCAGATTTTCTATATAACTAAATTATATTGGAATTCTAATGCCCATTATCTATTATAATGTCCATTATCTACTATAATGTCCATTATCCATTTTCTTTCACACACACACACATATACATACACATATATACACACACACTATTTAAGTATATATAAAATATTGATATATAAATGCCTCTTTAACATATTCATAAATCACCATTCCATTATCATTAGATATATTTTCCAGCCATGTGAAGCATAAAATTACATGGAGACATCTGGAATTTAGTAGTATGAGCAACATTAAAAATATTACTTTTTAGTTGGAAAATTGCAAAGCAACATTCTGTTTTTCAGCACCTGCTATTTCATACATAGAGTTTTCTCATTCAAAGATAATATAGACTATCACATTTTAAAGTCAAGTCCCATAACAATATAAGTACTTTTCTAAAAGTAAAAGTTTTTTTTACTTTCAATTTAGATTTATTACTAAAAAATGTAAACTTTAGGAAAAGAAAATTAGACTAACGACTGGCTCAAATTTACACTCAAACAATACTTTATTGATTTATATTTTAATCTCATTGAATGATCTTTCAGAATGAACTTTAGGTGAACATCTAGTCAACAGGTTACTCATTTTAACTTTTAATGAAACTAAAGTTCACAAGGAACTGGCTACTAATTAATGGCAGCAACATAGACTGCTAAAAATATTTGTTCCTTATTAATTGTAACATACTTTCTATTAAAGAACTTTTCATGTACTAGTACCAGTCTCTCATTACATAAATAAATAACAAATATTGGTAAACTTTGTACATTTGTGGTCAATTGATGTGAGATATATACCAAATAAGTGCAAATTTTCAGAAGGTGTTTACTGTGATAATAATGAAAAATTGCATTTAAATTACTCTGACATGCAATTAGGAATAATACTATCAGTATTAGAAAAATAGTAAATTATAAAACTTTGATATTATGAAATTGAACAACATAACTAGAACTATTACAAAAAGGATTGTGCTTTTCTAAAGTTTTAAAAGTTAGTTTTAAACTAACTTTTTCATTTTCAAGCCTAAATTTTCAAGTCAGTCTTAAAATCTACCATAGTCTCTTTCCTCTACCCTGATGGTGTGAAAGCAAATGACATGAAAGAACTAGCTTCCATCTGGTTCTTGAGTGCCTACAGCAAGCATAAGGTCCCCTGCTCTACCATAAAGGCAACATGAGAGAGAGTTAAAATGGTGTTGGGTTATAGCCTTTAGACATTAGTGTTCTTCATTGCTTCCCCATAGTTCAGTCTTATTAAATGATATTGCTCACTAGAGAAAGCTTCCTTAACCCAAACTAAAATGTGACATTGGCTATGGGATGGTTGAAAAGCCTCATAGAACCAGATGATGGATCTTTAAAAATGGCAATCCATATTGCAAAAGGATCCATTCTGGTGAAATGTTACCTGTGGTAACTTTGAAAACAGGTCATATGTCTAATAATCCTAGGTTCAAAGGAAGAAAATAGAATATTAGTATAAACCAAGGTAATCATTTTCATCGGTGTTTGATACCTTCTGAAAAAAATAGAAAAACATCCACCTCTATGAAAAACAGGGTCCATAAATTTAGGAATATGCAGCATAAAAAAAAAAACAGTTGTTTGATACCATTGACTTGTGAAAATAAAGTCAAGTGTGTCAACTAAAATTCAGCCTTGGTGAAGATATTAGATGAAAGAGTATGATGTTTTGCCTACTTTTAAGATGTCTGAATGGATTAAGACATCAGCAGGTAGCATCCTTCCAAGTGGATATATCCATTAAGAGCTTTCTAAATCAACTTCACAGAGAGGGGACATCTACAATTTTCTTAGGAAAGAGACTGAATGTGTGGCTATTCCACTAACATCTAAGGAGAAAACTTATAATTAAGTAGAGAAAAATCTGTGTTGAGGTGAGTTCAGATAAACAGGGTCTATAAGAAAAGCTAACATAGATATCTAAAATTAGCAGTGAATTTCTTTATTGTTGCATGGTGGAGACTGAATTCAAACTAATAGGAAGCAAGTAATTTTAAGTGGGTTTTGCTTACAAAATGCTTATTTTGTAAACTTCCTTTATCTTGATATTAAATGAATTCATAATTCACACATTGTTACAGATATTTTGGTGACTGGAAGAAATATTAGATCTGTTCTGATCGAATAAAACAAGAGATTTATACAAAAGTGGGAAGAATACTAAAACCCCCAAATTAAATAAGAAATCATTTTGAAGAATGTAATACCCATGTGTTGCAAATAATGTAATGTATAATCACATGCTGTTACTCTGATAGTTGAAGGTACTACTCTTACTATTCTCTCACTAGTAAACTTTTGCTAATTTTGAAGATGAATTTTTATTCATCCTAAGAATTCTGCTTATTGTAACATACACATTCGTTTCCTAGAGTGTGATCTCCCTTGGTAAGATAGCAAGATGAATGTGAGCAATGTACAGTGAGATAGTCCTGATGAGAAGGGCAGTTACTGATAAAATGCCAACCTGATTTTCTACTCTCTAATATATCTTCCAATTTAACACAAAATCTAATTCAGGGTTTGATTATCATATTTAGACTACACTCTGATATTGAGAACCCAAAATATCATCTTTCTATTTCTACCTAAATTTAATTTTAATCCAATAGCTGTCTATTCCTTCAAAGTAATAGAGAAATTTTTGCAAAGGTCTCTAGGGTTGAGATTTTATATGAAAGAGTAATGCAAAGTCATTGCATTTTTGTGATAAAATCTATAAAAACACTAAACATTCTGAATTAAAATCATACATATGTGTTTGTTTATAAGATATATGTAGTTATGTACTTTATGTACATAAGAAAAAAAGGTACATGTATATATATCCGAATATTTTGAGAATGTATTTTCTTAGTTTAGTATTGTCTAAGAGGCCCCTTGAGTGTCAGATGAAAATAAATACAATCATATAAATAGACAGAATAAAAATGAAGAATTCTGCAAAGATCTCTAAATGGAATGGGAAATCATCTTAAAGGCACATTAGAAAGATTTCTTTTACCCATTTCCTTACATTTTAAGCAATTAAGAACAATGGGAAATTCTGAAAGACTTTCAAAACCTTTCAAGAACACAAAGTGATTTTCAAGATGAGGTAATTTTTTTTTTACTTTAAATTGAAATATTAAACTTGAAAAGAGACAAACAAATGAAAGGAATGTTACCAAACTCAAAGTCAGTAGTATAAGACAAAGCATCTGTTAGGAGTATAATTTCTTTTTAATTGCACTTAAAACATTTGGTCACAAAACTATGTGAGCGTTTCTTTTGCATTACTTATTCTTCTCTCTTTCAGACCCTCATCTCTTGCCACCCATGATAATTAAGATGGTAGAAAGAAAGAAATTCTGCTTCACATCTGAAGAAAGGGTCAAGAGATTCATGATTTTAAAATATGGTTGGGATGCTTGAGTGTATCATCTATCTTTAATTGAGAAAACTCTGACATACACACAGGATTGAAAATAGCAAACCCTAGAGTTTGGAAAATAATATTTCAGTGCTTACTAAACAATTGAAATATAAATGAATAAATCCATTAGTAAATATGGGCTTTCAAAATACAATTTAAATATTGTTACATTTTGCATTTCAGTGTGTGCTTTATGCTTACAAACGAATAGGGATCAAAGTAAATATTTATTTAGTCATTCAAAACATGATATGTATGTCATCTTTTCTCCTTCCAGCAGTTATATAGTTAACATCCATTGATCATGAGGCTTCCAGGTTGAACACAGTAGTCTCAAAATGTATCTCTATATTATACCTTAATATAAGTAGTACAAGTGGAGTGAATTTGAAAAGAAAATAAAACTAAAGTTCAATCCATGTTATGGAAAACTCTCCAGTGTTTATGCTTTTAAAAATGGTGATTTATCTATGTTGCTTGTGTTTGGTCATACCACAAACTAGCCTGAAATTTGAGTCTGGAAAGTAATTTTTAAAATTTATTTATTTATTTATTTTAATTATACATGACAGCAGAGTCTATTTTGATATAATTATACAAGCATGGCATAAATCTGATTCTCTATAGAATCCCATTCTTATGGATGTACATGATGGTGGAATTCACTGTGTTGTTATCATATATGTCCATGGTAATATTATGTCATCATTCCATAAACGTTTAGGCTGAGTCCAAAAGTACTGTTGTACAAAAATCTGTGATTAGGTTTTTGACACTTTAGCTGGTACAATGAACAGAAGTAAACAAAAGAGAAAAGAAATTATTTTGATATATCAATATATTGCTACCAGTATTAAGTTCTGTCTTTTCTCCGTCTCTCAATCTCTCTGACACTCTCGTTCTGAATATTTTATGCATTAATGTGTGTGTGTGAGTGGTAGACTGTAATTGTTTTCCATATTGTTATAAAAAATCTTTCACACTTTAAAACACTTACTTTAATATAGCTTACTAAAGCAGGAATTTGTATACATTCTGAAGATCTTAGGACAGATACAAAATAAAACAAAAAATCAACTAGCTATGAGATATATATAATATAACATATATTTTATATATATATATATATATATATACACACACTACATATTTTGTATATAATGGAACAATTTTTTTTCCCTGAGGAAATATCTCTGAAATATTTTCAAAAATGTACTGGACAATGAGAGAGTCCTTCACCTGACAAGTTACTAGAGTTGAGGGCTGCTATATGATGGGATTTGAGACTTGTGTTATATCTATAATTTTGCTTTCTCTTTGGTAAATGAATAAATTGTTATTTAAAGATATTTTTGTGTCTTCTTTTTACCAATAGTGAAATTATATTACTTTTAAATTCTAGTGGCATTTATCAGAGTATTCACCATAAAAAGGAATATTTTAATTGAAATAAATAATTTTGAAAAGTTCATAGTTCATCTATAATATTTCTAATATAAAACACATAAATTAATTCCTATCTATCTTATATCTGAAACTTTTATTTTAGAAAATTGTGAAACTTGTCAATGCATCTATCAAAGTAGTAATCTAAAAAACAAGTATAAGATTCATCAAAATAAGTTTCATTAAGTGTCAGCAGGGAATCAAGTGTTAACTGTGGTTAAAGCACTCTTCCATCCCTGACATGACACAGTGTGGATTATGCATTGTGAGAGAAAGTGTCTAGGAGACATGTTCACCACAGTGGAACAGGCAAGACTGCCTGAGGACAGTGGAGTGGAAAATAAAGGGCAGAGGAGTGTGGTGGACCAGACAATACAACAAAGTCTTTGGTGGATTATTAAATAAAGGGATTGAGAAAAAATAGAAAGCAATAGATTTTACTTCCTTTTAAAATCAGTATGAAATACATTCATGATACCAATATTTTAATATCCTGAGGGTTTTTTTTATAAAGTTGTATTTACAAGCAAATGTTAGTCAAATCTTCAATATGCAGACTTAAATTTAAAAATATCTTTTTGCCTTCCTCTTAATGCGAACAGCCACTGAATGAACTGGGGGGAACTGCCAATTTTTCTGAATCTATTTTTCTTCGCAAATTATTCTTCACTTCCCTCTGCAAATCAATCCCTTATTTTGATTCATTTAGTTGATGACAGCAAGTGAACATGCAATTGAATTATAGATGCTTCAAATTTTTAAAAATTGGTATTCTGACATTTTAAAATATTTGTTTATTTCTTTAATCTAAACCCTGAAACTATTTAAAAATTAATAGACTATAATCAACAGAAATTCATAATGTCCATGAAGAAAAATATCAAGAACTTATAATGAAATTTAAAGAAAAACAATAAAATCTAGTGTGAAAGGTGCTATTCCCAAAAATGAGAGTTCAATACTTAAATCATGAGTGATGCTGTCATTAGGGATAAGAAAAGGATCTCAGTCTTTGTTTCCCCTCACAAGCAGACCAAGTAGAAACCACCTACAAGCAATAACACTTTGGTAAAATCCAGAAATGTTGAGCAAAGGCCGAGTCATCTGCATTATAAGTTGACTGAAAAAAAAAAAAAATCCTCATTGAAAATGTAAGAAAAGCAGTTTCGCTTGGACTGAGTTACCACTCCTCCTCCTTCAAGCTGGCAAACTGCAAACTGAAATTTGCAGGGCCTGTAGTTCCCCTAGAGGCAATAAAGAACAGGGTAAGCAGACACCCAGCTTCCCAGACTTCTTAGCATTCTAAGATGGTTTCCAGAAAGCCTACTCTGTTCCTCTCTAGGAGGAGAATTGGGGGCCAGAGTCTAGCAAAAGAACAATTGAGGAAGCAAAGCTCACAGACAGCAGCATGCAGATTTTGGTTAAAAGCACAGCTTACTTTATAGTAGATGAACTGATCAGAAATTCCAGCTAACAGCTTAGTGCTACTCACCATTGTTAGCCCGACAGCCTCCAGGTCAAACCTTTCCCATTAACTGTCAGGGAAGTGAGAAGACTGATAGTGTCTAAGGGATTCACAGATGAATACCACCAAACATTTGAAGAGGGGGTAGTACCTATTCTTCTCCAACTACTCAAAAAAACAAAACAAAACAAAACAAAAAAAAACGAGGAGGGAATTCTTCTTGCAGGCATCACCCTGATAACAGCCAAGAACACAGCATAAAAAGCTAACTATAGGCTGATATGCCTAATAAGCATTGATACAAAAAAAATCTCATCAGAATACTAACAAAATTAAACACCACATTATAAAATCATTTATTATTATCAAGTGAAAATCATCCCAGGATTACAAAAATAGTTCCATATTTCCACATATGTAAATTAATAAATGTGATATAACATCAACTAAATGAAGGGCAAAAACCATATAATCACTACAGTGGAACAGAAAAAGTGTTCAATAACACAAATTAAAAACATAAATTAAAAGAAGAGTCCTGAAATTCATAGGTAACTGCCCAAAATTCCAAAGTTCAAGTAATCTTGAGGAGAAAAAAAAAAAAAAAAAACAACAAAACAGTTCGATGCCTCACACCCCTGACTTCAAAATATACAAAATGCTGGAAGTTAAAACAGCATGGTATTGATACAAAAACAGGCACATAGTCTATATGAATTCAATGAAGAGCTCAGAAACAACCCCACACATTTATAGCTATATGATTTTTGACAAAGATTGGGAAGTACAATGGTCAAAGGAAATTTCTTTAATCAATGTTGCTGGAAAACTAAGAACTGGGAAAAATGTGGTTCTTCCACATGCAAAATGAAATTAGGTGCCTATTTTTTCTCAGAAGTTATAAAATCAACTCAAAATGGATAAAAGGCCTAAATCTAAGACTCAAAACTACAGAATTCCTAGAAGAAAAGAGAGGCAACACTCTGGGTCTTTGCCTTGGGCAAATAGTTTTTTAATATTACAATCAAAGCACAGGCAATAAAAGCAAAAATTGGCAAGTAAGATTCCATCAAACTGAAAAGTTTCTACACATCAAAGGAAACAATAGCAAAGTGAAGGTATAACTTACAGCACTGGAGAAGATGACAGGCAGGTAATATACAGAATGTAGAAGCTGAAACAATCACAAAATAATAGTATTTTTTAAATGGGCTAAAGATATTAATAGATATTTCTCAAAAGGAGACATACAGATGACCAATAGGTCAAAATATGCCCAACATTACTAATCATTTAGGGAAATACAAATCAAAATGACTTTGCTCTGGTTAGAAAGTCTATTATTAAAAAGACAAAAAAATAACAAGTGTTGGTGAGTAGGAGAAAGGGGAACTATTGTACACTTTTGGTGGATGCATTAATCAGGGTACACATTATGGAAAACAATATGGGAGCTCTTCAGATCACTAAAATAAGAAATACCACAGCATCCAGCAATCTTACTACTGGGTGTATACCACAGGAGATGAAATTAGCATGCCAAGGAGACGTATGCATTCCCACGTTTACTGCAATACTATGTACAATAGTCACAATATAAAATTCACCTAAATGTCTTTCAGCAGAAAAAGGGATAAGCAATGTATGATATATACACAATAGAATACTATTTAGATAACAACATGAAATACTGTCATTTATCACAACATGGATGGATTTTGTGGACACTTTCTCAAGTTAAACAAATCAGGCAAAAAAAAAGATGAAATATAATATGATCTCACAACATGTGGAGTCTAAAAAAGTTGGCTTCATAGAAGTAGAGAATAGAGTAGTGGTTGCCAGAAACCACTGGGAAGAGGAGGCAGGAGGAAGAAGGGAAGAGTTTGGTAATGGATAAAATGCAGTTATATAGAAGGAATAATTTTTTGAGTTTTGTTGTATGGTAGGATTAATATGATTAATAATAATATTAGATTTCTCTGAATAGTTTGAAACAAGATTTAAAATGTATTCACCATAAAAAAGTGACAAAAGTTTTAAGTGAGGGTATCATAATTACCTTGAGTTGGTCATTACCCAATGAATGCATGAATCAAAACATCACATAGTACTTTCTAAACATGTGCAATATTAGCTGTTAATCAAAAATTAATTAATAAAAGACATTTTTACCTACTGACTGTATGCATTAGGATCATAAATAACGTGTGAGAGACTTTAATGATGGAGCAAGAGAGTCAAATTTCCTATTATTTTGTGTTTTAGGATGAGTGGTAATTAGGAAACTTATGCTTATATTTGAGAAGAAATGATAGTATGGTTACAAATACTGATTCTCTATTCACTGAATAATTTTGGAAAATTATGGATATAATAGTAATAACTTTTGATTGACATTTGTAACCTGGTTGTTATTAAATTCCATGTTCCCTCTCAAATGTTCTGTCTCATGAGTAAGAGGTTTTGGTTAACTCTTGTCAAAACCCAATTTGGAATCAAATGTACCTGATTTGAGAGCACTTAAATAATCATCACATATAAATCATGATTATTTCTATGATTCAGGGGAAACAGATTCTGAATGTTACAACATGTTAGATACTACCTAAAATTCAGGATAAATCTGAAGTATTTTTTCATATTTATTTATTTGAATTTCAGATAGTTTGGCACATTAGGTCATTTATGGTTTCATTATTTATCTAATAATGGAAATTATATTTTTGCTTACCTTCATTCTTTTCAAATGGATCAAGTTCAGGATGGATAAGTTCATAAATAATTTATTGGAAATTTCTTTACCTTCAGAAGTCCTTCACATACAATTTTATTTAAAAAGTCTGACTTGACCTCTTTCAAACTTAGGGGCCCATCTACTGTTAATTTTGTTAGTGTTGCATATTTTAATGTATGTCCCTGATAACTCATCCAAAATCTGCCTGTTTTCCTATTCCACTCTATGAAAAGCACTTTTCATATAGAAGCACAATTTGTTGTTACATTGTTTTTGACACTTGGACTAATTAAGTTATCCGTGGACTGAATGCAGTCACATGAGTAACTAAAAATTTATTTTTATCCCAGAGTTAGTTGTGTAGTTAAAAAAAATCAAAGACAATGTGTGCCCTTTTCTATTTGTGCTGATGATGACAATTTAAAATGAATCATGAATTTAAGTTTCAAAGTTTTATAGAATCTTATGAATTTCAGTTTTGTTCTCTATAAAATCAAAAACCTCTTAGGTTATTGAATGCAATGGATTTGCCCAATGTAATAGTTAACAGTCACCAAAATATAGTACTTTACATATAGGTAAGCATAGATGCCCTTATTAAACCTAGAAATAAGAGAAATAATGTTCAGAAATCATCAAGGATCATGGATTATGAAAGATTAGTATAGCTTTTAAAAATACCCTGTCTGGATCTGTGCATGCAAGCTCATTGTGATACTTTCCTCTTGCATATCAGGATGGTCATACGGTTACAAAATGAGAAATGCCAAATTCACATGGATACCATTGCAAGACAAAGATAATCCAGGAGATTTGCTAACTTCACTTGATCTTCTCTGCTGGTCTCCTTCTTTACCTATCTATTTTAAACTATTTCTTTAAATTTTCATTCTGGTGCTTAACATCAGAGCTCTAAGTACTATGCTTATATCCTTGAGTGATATTGACAAGAGTCAACAATTTGTACATTGTGGAACTTGTCTCCTGGAAAGAGGCCTATGTGGCATTCTTTCAGGAGACAGACACACCAAACAGGCCACTCTGGGACTAGGCTTCTGCCCTGCCCCTTGGAAGAAGGCCATCACGGCGTGCGCCTTTCAGGCCACTGAGGGACTATGGCCCCATCCCCCTGTCCTGTGTTCTGTGAACAGGATGTTCTTCTGTGGTCTGTAAGACAGTTCTTCTGTGGTCTGTGAAATGACTCTTTTTTGTATTAAGTGAATAGAAGTTCCTCTATGGTTAGTAGAACTAGGGCAATGGAAATTTACTGTATAGTCTGCTGAATGAACTGGTAACTGCTTATAAGGCTTGACCTTTGAAATGTATGGCTAGCTTAACTGCAAGCATATAAAGGACAGTGTTATACACAAAAAAGACAGAAGCAGCTTCCTTCACGTCAAGTGCTCCATCTTCCCTGAATAAAACTCTTCTCTTCGGATTTCAGTCTGTGGTCTGAGTTCCTACTTCCCTGAAAGGTTGCTGCAGGTTAAGGCCTCCGGTGTTGCAGCCCCATGTAACAGTACATCGTAGGTTCTAAACAGAAAAAAATGGCTGTGCTGCCATTGTGTGTTTGACAAACATTTCTCTAATGTTTACACTCAATTTTAGATATATGTCAACTTTTAGGTTTTTAGTTTTAGTTTTTGTCTTTTTGCAGTCTGAGAATTAAACCAAGGCCTCTCATACATGGTAAGTAAGAGTTCAACATTGAGCTACAACCCCAGTCTTCTGTATCAACTTTTAAATTACCATGTTGTTATGGCATAAACACGATGGAGAAATAGAAATTTTCTTCCATTAGCCCTATGTAGAAGAAACACCTTTACCAACTACCCAAACATGAGATTATCTCTGAGGGAGTCAAGAAGTCAATTGGAGATGTTTAAGCACAGCTCAGTGTAAGAGAGTACTGTAGCTCTAAGACTTTTCAAAGTGAATGAAGTGTGAAATTAGTGGATGAACACTTAACTCCCCTGCTATGTGGGGCATTGCCCAAGAAGTCAACTTCTTTCTTGTTAAACTCAGAAAGGTAGCTAGCTGTCCAGCAAAGCTGACTGGGAGAGTCTGTGAACAGTGAAGATGGGTGGTGAGCTCTATTATCCACTCACAGAGCACATTAAGAAAGTTCCTCATGGGTTGCTTGGGCTGTCTCAAGTGCAGACCAACCCATACTGGAAAGTGTGCATTACACACATATGACAGGCCTCACCAGCACCCTCCAAGCCCACTGTCCCAGCATGTCCACACAAAGATTCACTTGTGTGGAATTCATTTGTGATTCATTTCTGTGGAATTGAGAAAAAGCAGATTTGAACATTTTAAAGCATTGGGTGAGAAAAAACAAATGGAGACTTTTGGCTGGTAGCCTAGTAAAGCTAGGATTAAGAGAAGGCATAAAATATTTAGAATTCCCCTAGAAAAGGAAACAAAGTACGAAGTAGACATGTCCAAAGGAAACATCATAGAGGCCTCAGAATCCCTAGGCGAACTCACTGGTGAAGGCACTTCATTTCTGAGGCTAGTCAGTAAAGAAAGGATAAGGTGGAGACGACTCCTTCAAATTTAAAAACGGCAACAGAAAAATTCTAGGAGCATACACATAACCCCATAAAAGAAATTACAATACTACCAAGGGAACATAAAAGTAACACAAAAACACTGGTAAACTAGGGAGTCTTGTATACTGTTGGTGGTATATAAATTAGTAAAATCATTGATAAACAGTGTACAATTAGAAATAAAGTTATCATATGATCAGAAAATCCATTTCAGGATATATATTTAAAGGAAAGTAAGTCACTATTTCAAAGGGTCATCTTCCCTCCTATGTTCATAGCAGCTTTAGACACAATAATTATGATATAGAAAAGACCACTGTCCACCTATATATGACTAGATAAACAAAAGATAACCAAAATGGAAGACACACACACACATACACACACACACACACACAATTCAGCCTTTAAAAAGAAGGAAATCCTGTCATTTGTGACAACATGGATGAGACTGCAGACTATTATGCTAAATGAAATAAACTTGACATGGAAAGAGACAAATACTGCATTCTCTCATTTACATATGGAAGTTCTAGAAGTCGAATTCATAGAAAATATAAGGATGTTTAATATGGGACAACAGGAGGGGAGATGGAGAGATACTTGTCAAGAGATAAATGACTTCAGTTATGAGATGAAAAAGTTCTGTAGACTAAACAGACAGCATGGTAACTGTAGCTAATATTATTGCATTTTGTTAACTTTAATTTTTTTAAAAGAGTAGATCTTAAATAGTTTCACAATAAAATTTTTAAAATGAATATTTGAAGTAATATATATTATCTTGATTGTAGTATGCATATATACTGTGTTGCCTACATATGTCAAAATATAATGTTGTATACCTTAAATGCACAAATTTTTATTTGCCTATTATGTCTCAGTAAAAATAAAGAACAAGTTTAAACGTACTGAATGAATTTCATGTTCCTGGAACAAAATTTGTAATGAAGGGTGAAACATTCTATATTTATTTAATTAATCACCTGACATTATGCTATTAATTAATAGAATAGCTTATACTCTCATAGTTGATACTTTATACATTAAATTATCATAAATTCATGTAACTATATTGTAAATAGTTTTAGTAATCATTGAGAGAATGCAAATATTCCCCTTTTGATTTTTCTATACATCAACTGTTCATGCCAAATTTAAATTGTTTTCAAATTTGAATGATAAATTTCTTGTAAGATCTTTGTTTTTAAAATATATTTTGGGGCTGGTGATATGGCTCAGTGGCAGAGTGCTTGCCTAGCACATGTGAAGCCCTGGGTTCAATCCTCAGCATCACATAAAAATAAATAAAATAAAGATATTGTGTCCATCTACAACTGAAAAAAATTTAAATATATATATATTTTAAGTTGCCTTTCCTTTTCCTTGATGACAGTCAGTGTAGACCTTATTGCTATCTCGATCACTGTTAAGTATTCTAACTCATGATAAATTCTATTAAGTTTTCTGTAAAGTTATCATGTTGAGTATATTTCCACTTTACTACCAATTTTATGAGATCATATGCCTTAAGTGTTTATTTCATTTAATAAATTATTTGTTGGAGAATATCTGAATTATTAATGTTTTAAAAACATCTTTAGTCTAACTTCTCTCGTATTTCCTTCATATTGACTGGTCACATATTCTTAGTTTAAAAGGCATTTGAAAATTGAAGCTTTCAATCTACTGTTATCCACTACTAGTCTTGTTGATGGCATTGGTGGTGTTAGTTTCTTACTTTTTTTAATTACTAAAATACATATTCTCCCTGAAAAGTTTTAGCAGCCTTTATCGAATCTGTGTGATTAGAACTTTTCAATGATTTTTCTGGATGTCATCAATTGTGTGTATATATGCAATAATTTTCCCAGTACTCATTCATCTTTTATTGAGGAAAGTAAGCATAACATTAAAATTTTCATCTTAATCATTTAAAGTGTGCAACTTTTGCTATTAAGTGCATTCACAATGCTATGCAACCATCACTATACATTCCCATACACTCCTCATCTTGTAAAACAAACTATACATGGAGTAAACTATAAGGACCCACAACTCCTTATTCTATGTTTTGTTTCTAATTTTGACTAGTCTAAATGTCTCAAAGTGTAATCATATAGTACTTTTTTTCATGACTAGCTTATTTCATAGAGCATAATGTCTTCAAATTTAATCTATATTGACACATGTTCCACAATTCCCTTTCCTTCTAAGGCTGGGAAATATTCCATGTGTGAATACACCACGTTAGGTAGCTTCCTCCTTTTAGATATTGTGAATGATGCAGTTATAAACATGAATGTATAAATCTCTTTGAGATCTTGCTTTTAATTATTTGGGTATATATCTGTAAGAGAATTGCAGGATCAGAGGGTAACTTGTATGTGTGTGCAAGTGGCACAGGAGATTAAACCCAGGAATGTTTTACCACTAAGCCATATACCTAGTTCCTTTCATTTTTTATTTAAATTCCTGAGGTTGGCCTTGAACTTGTGATCTTCCTACTTCAGCATACTGAGTTGCTGGGATTATATACATGTTCCACTGTGCCCTGCAGTAACTCTAGTATAAAAAATGTTTCAGGAACTGTCATGTTCTTTTTCACAGCAGCTGTGCCATCTTACATTCCCACCAACTAAGCATACAAAACAACTGTACACAAGGGTTTCAATTTCTTTCATCACCTCCTCACTAAGTGATTTCATAAATATATATTTACATATATACACCAATAGTGACTAAATACCCTAATGGACATAAAGCAATATCTCATTGGTTTTTCAATTTGCATTTCCTTAGAAATTGTCAATTGGAGTTGTTAAACATATTTTCATGTATTTATTGATCATTTATATATTCCCTTTGGCAAAATGTCTATTCATTTTGAGTCTCTTGGTTTTTGTTGTTGCTGCTGTTGAGTTTTAGAATTTCTCTTTATACTCTGTATAATAATGCCTCATTATATATGTTGCATGCAGATATTTTCTCCCATTATTTGGCTTGCCTTTTTATTCTGCGGATGCTGTCTTTCAATGCACATTCTTCAAATTTTCATGCAATATAGTTCATCTGTTTCTTTTTCCTTTTGTTGCCTGTGCCTTTGATTTTATATCCAAGAAATCATTGCCAGATCCAATGTGGAATGACATTTTGTTTGTTTTCTACTGAGAGTTATATTGTCTTATGTTTAAAGTTTTGGTCCAATTTAGATTGATTTTTGTATACAGTTTTAGATAATGGTCTTATTTCATTATTTTCCATGTGGATATTGTTTTCCCACCACAATCTGTTGAAAAGAGACTGTTTTTTCCCCATCAGATTGACTTGGCACCCTTGTCCATAGTCATTCAACCATACATACGGGGGTTGACTTCCTTCAACTTTTGTTTATCTGGAACCATTTTAATTTCCCCCTCATTTTTCAAGAACAGATTTACCACACATAATGCTTTTGGTTGACGGGATTTCATTTTCTTTTAGTAGTTTGAATATACTGGCATACTGCCTCTTAAACTGCAAATTTGTGATGAAAAGTCTGTTTATTATCTGAATGATGTATATGATGATTCTCTTCTGTCTTGCTACTTCCAGGATTCTCTTTCTCTTTTGAAAATTTGATGACAGTGGTTCTCTTTTATTTTCTGGGTTATTATGTTCCAAGAACTCCAGTAAATGCTTGAGACCACAGGTAATACCCCTATAAACACTTATAAACCCTGTTTTTTTCTATACATACATACCTAAGATAAAATTTAATTTATACTTTTGCACAAGAGATTAATGAAAGTAACTAATAAAATTAGAACAGTTACATCAATAATCTGAAATAAAAATCCTATGAATATGTTCTCTGTTTCTCTCCCTCTCTTTCTACTGTACTTACCTTTCTTGTTAGGGTAAAATGATACAGTACCTATATAATAAGATGAATTAAGATGAATAATATAGGCATCACAATGTTACTGTTAAGCTACAAATAATTTTTTGATGACACATCAAAAGGAGGATAATTTGCTCTAGGTGATCCCGGATCATGAAACCAGGAAGATACCAACGGTTAAATGTCAAGAGCAGGCAATGCCAAGGGTTGGTGATACTAACAGATAAAAACTTTTACAAAAATCTTTTGTAAGACATAGTTATCAATTTGTTGCATCTTTCTTCTTTACTAATCAAAGTATTGCTGCAGAAGTGGTAATCCATTAGTGATCATATAATGACTCGAATGCTCTGCTCTATCTGAGAATCATGTTCTATAACTTTGTCCTCTACCATCTGTGCAATTTGAAACAATTTCACTAGTTTTGATAATGCTCATTTTGCTGGTTCTACTTTTATTTGTTCTTATCTTCCTCTTTCTCAGTAGATGATTCAACACATTCTTCCAGTTCCTCTTTGCTCACACTCCTTCATGTCCTTCAATATGTTCTTCTATTTCTTCATTATGAATAGTGTTAAATACTTCTGCAGGAACTGATATTATTATATGAATGATTTCTCTAACTTCTTTATTACATCCATGGAAGGTTTTAAAATCATTCATAATTTTATTCCACAAGTTCTTACTAGATGGTTTTTAAGTTTCTGGTTTTAATCCACCCTTTGGAGCTTTGATGATTGTCACATCAGCAAGAGTAATTTCCAGCCCTGTACTACATCAACTTTAGGTTTTGCATAAATTGCTAATTAAACCTAATCAAATACCAGATGGATGTATGTGGCCTTGACAAATTGAATAATGTCTTAGACAAGGGGCTGAAGTTATGAGGTTATAATTGGTGGTAAAAGTACAAACTTCACATTTTCATTTAAGGGAAAGCATTTTGGATTGCCAACGCCATTGTCTAATTGTTAATGAGGCTTTATATTGCTCAGCCAAGTTCTTCCCCTGCCAAGTATGTTTTATTTTTACATTTTACTTCTTAAACATTTTGATGGAATTTTTCTTTATGTAAGATGCTATCACTCATGATGTCTGATTACATTGCCAGAACGTGAGCAGATCATATTTTATTATATTTTTGAAAGTGCATGAGTTCTTCACTCTGTGAACTATACCCTATTCCTATTGCCATGTGGTATCAGAATTAATCTGTCCTCTATGTTTTACACCGTGATGTCTGCTTTGCATCTTTGTAAATGTAGGCTTTATTGAGTTCTACTAAACTCACTGTCCTCATAACTGAAGATTTTATTTGGATGGCATATTTTCTCCTAAACAGTCTTCTTCAGCTCTTCCAGAAATGTGGCAGCAGTTTCCTTATCAGCAGATAGTAATTTTTGTATTTTTTGGTCTAAATCTACTTCATAAACCTATGAAACAATTCCATACTTGAAGAAAATGGCTGTTGTCATTCTTTTCAGAGGATCTGTTACTTAAGTTGCTGATATGTTTGAGGTCATATTGCCATCATTCATAGTACACTCTTCTGTTCATGGCTTCAACCCCTAGTTTAACTGCCTTTTATAGTGTAACTATGTTTATGATGGACTATGATTATACATTTTCCAATTTGAAGTATGATAATGAAACTAAAACAAATTTAATTTCCTTCTTCAAAAATTCACATATGACTTGTTCTTACTGTAGATATTAGCAGACTAAGTGTATACATATTTTTTTTTCTAATGAATTCAAGACTGTTCACATTTCTCTTAAAGGAATCACCTTACAGCTTCTCTTTGGTACTGGCAAATTATTAATATCACTACTCTTGTACTTTGGAGCCATTATCAAGTAAAATAAATGTTACTTGACACGAGCACTGTAATACCACGACAGGAAATCTGGTAACTAAGACAACTACTAAGTTGACAAAGAGTGGGTAATGTATAAAACATGTGTACCTTTGAAAAGTGATGCTTAATGTTCTAGATGCGATGAAGGGAGGTGATGGGAGATTTCATCAAGCTACTTAGAACAGCACACATTTTAAAACTTACAAATTGTTTATTTCTGAAACTTTTCATTTCATATTACTGAGGGCAGTCAACGAGGGGTCACTGGAACCACAGTAAAGGAATCATAGATAAGGTGAGACTACTGTAAAGTGTGTCTTGATTGTGAGTCTCAGTTTGTCTTATAATTTTAGTTCTTTAAATGTCTGTAATTATTTTTTAATCTAATTTGTTAATCTAATTTTTTTCAAATATTCTGCTTGTCACTTTTCTTTTTTCTTGCAGTGAATCACAAAAAGAACATGTAAGTCTGATTGATGGTACATGTTATAACCCCCTTAAGACTTGCGCATGCGTGTTCTCTCTCTCTCTCTCTCTCTCTCTCTCTCTCTCTCTCTCTATATATATATATATATATATATATATATATATTTAAAATTTGTTACTCAGACAGCATTTCCCAAATTTTCTGATGCATTCTTTAGCCTACTCATGTATTCCCTTGAATAGCTCTTGGTAAGTTTCCACCTTAATCGGTGGTAAAAGTACAAACTTTACATAATTCTTGTAATTCTCAGTTCCAGAATTTCATTTCTGTTATATTTTAGGTCTTTTATCTCTTTTTTTGATATCTCTATTTTATTTATACATCCTTTTCTTAAATTTTTCCCTTCTTCCTTTAGTTCCTCAAATATATTTTGACATTTGTTTTCAGGTACATTAGCCATCAAGTCTTTTTCAGGGACAGTTTCTATTGATATTTGTTCCTTTCAGCCATTCTTTCCTGTTTTTATTTTTGTATGTTTGCAATTTCTTTATTAAAAATGAATATTTGGATATGAAAATATGTTAACTCAAGAAATAAGATTTGCAAGTTTCTAAAAAAGCGTTTTAGGCTCTGTGATAAGAATAAGTTTAAAGGTATAAAACTTAAAAGTCTTTGGTCTTTCTGAACCCATATTTTCCTTGGGCATGCTTGTTCACTTTCTGATTTTCCTGAATGTGCTGCTGTTTTGAATGTCTTAAACTTCAGTGTTTGGATCCCCAAAATATAAGAACAAAAATGAAGGTGAAAAAATGGGGGCTGACCCTCTTAAACCTATAAAAGTCATTTCACCTTGATAGGAAGGAGCTTGCAACAACAATGCTCACTGCCTCTTTATCTCCATCTCTGTGCCTCTGTGATCAGAGTAGCAGGTAGAAATCAAATGACACAATCACACATTTGCAATATGGAGTCCATTTGGTCAACTCTGGTTGCCTCAAACTATGTACATGATGCTCTAGCCAGCTGCCTATCTCTGGGTGCAAGTGGAGAATTCCTTGTTGCTACTGTGTTAAGAGTTGAAATTGACCAAAATTTACTGCAAATAATATCTAAAATTTATCTTGGTTTGTTACAAGCTGTCTGTGTACTCAAGTTTCAAAATTATTATATTAGAATATTTTACCTTGTGCAATTATTGTCTAGGTAGGGAGATTGATTCTTGCTTTTTTTTTTTTTTTTTGTAACTCTCTTGTCATTCTAGAAACCTCTCCCTCAATCAGACTGTGTAACTGGAATAATTTTTAAACTTTTATAGTCTAGAAATACTGTGTCACTTTTTAAATTGGCTCTGTCTGACTGTTAATTCTTCCTTTATAGAATTCTTATAGATCATATGCTTTTGTCTTTGTGGAGTGATATAGTGCATTCAACATATTTATCATATGTCATCTTTCTCCTATCCCTTAAGCTTATCATTTCCTCATAGTTTTTACTTAAGTTTATATTCTGGGATATTTCATTAACTATCTTCTTAGAGCTTTCTAGGGAATTGTTCCTTAGGCAATTTTTCCCTGATTTTATTTTTAGCATTGTAGACTGTCCTCATTGTTGCACATTTTCCATAAATACATATATAGTTACATATATCATACTACAATTATATATGTGATATATGGTTTTATATATATATAAGTAGATATATTTTTATATAGTAAGGGAAAGTATAAACAATATAAAAGGGTATAAATGATATGAGAATAACTTGTAGTCTTATTCATTGTAATTAATCTATAATCTTATTAATTATAGATTATATAATTAAGAAAATAAGGAAATATATACACTTACACATGTAAAATATAGTTTTACCTATTATAATATCGTAAGTAACAATGGTTATACATACTAAAATAATATATATTATGCAATTATGTATATGTGTTTATTTCCTATATCCTGTACATTTCATATATATATTACTACACATAAATATATATGCTTACTGTGATTTAAATGATTTTTCCAAGGATGAATAATCAACTATGTGAATTTGACCTGCAAGTCAATTGCTGACTCATGTTGAGTACTTAGGAAATGATGTTATTCTTAAATAATCCTAGAAACACAATTTTTTTACATTATATGGCAGTCGAGATCTGGATTCCTCTTATGGTTTATGATGTTTGAAATAATGTGATTGGCATTTCCATTCCCACACTGGACATGGTGATTTTTTAGATAATTTCTCACATAGGTCATTCACATGATGAATCTACCCTATTTATTTTAATGATGCTCAGTGTCTGGTGATTATTTCATAATGTAGAGGATTGATTCAGGGTAAAAGACTTACAAACCAAATTAATAGTGGTCATGATAAATACTCTAATAGATCCAAAATGTGATTGTAATCTCTGTGTAATTTTAGGAATATGCAGGAAACTAAACGCTTTAAGCACAAGTTAAAAAGCAAAGTAGAAGCAAATTGAAGGAAAATTTAGGCATAATTATCAGGTTGAGATAAGTTATATTAAATGCATTTTAAAAACGAAATATTTGATATCATCTATAGTGAAGACACCACAAAGAGTGATAGAACATGGGCTGGGGTTTTAGCTCAGTGGCACAGTACTTGCCTAGCATGTGTGAGGCAGTGGGTTCATTCCTCAGCACCACAAAAAAATAAATAAAATAAAGGTATTGTGTCCATTTACAGCTAAAAAAAATTTTTTTAAAGGGTGATAGAACAGAGTTTCAAATGAAACAGTAAGCAATTCTAGAAATAGAATATATAAAACACTAAAATATAATCAAACACAACAATCAATGGATGTCAGAGCAGAAGAGATAGGGAATAAGAAGAGATGAAGATTAGTGATATGAAAATACATCAGAAGAAATTCTTAAGATTGTACTGAGGTCTGAATTAGCATAAGATATATTCCATGCTTATATAATTACTTCAAAACAAATTCTACTGTCATGTGTAAGTAAAAAGAACCAATTAAAAAAATTTAATTGGGGAGAAAGATGAAGTCTGAAAAGGCAGATGATACCTGGAACATGCCATATGGAAATAATACAGTTTTTATTGTTATTTTACAGGGACAGGTAAATGAACATCAGGAATTTTCTCTCCTAAGTTTCATTAGGGATTTAGAGGAACAGTAATTTTTTTTTTAATTATGAAATCAAATCAACAACAACTGAATCTAAGTAGTAGCAGAGAAGCAACAGTTGAGTCTCAAGATTTCTCTTGAAAGATTGCACAAAGGTAAATAGGTACTTTTTCTCCTTTCAATGTGCTGTTGAGTGTGTGGATAGAGATTTTGAAACATGAATCTGGAAATGAAATGCAGATTTGGGCATGTCCAGTGTAGATTTTTATTGATGTGGAAAGAGTAAATAAAGTAATTAAGAGGATAAAACTGGATACAATAAATATAAGATGTGAGAATGACCGAAAAAGGAAATCAGAGAATATAGGAGAGACTTGGTAACATGCTGTCTCAAAATACAGAGGAGGGAAGGATATCAAAAGGAACAAATAAGTGAATGATGTAAGAAGAAAAAAGGCATCAATTTTCCTCTTTATTTTTTTAATTTATGTTTTTATTTGTTCTAATAATTTATACATGACAACAGAATGCATTTCATCTCATTGTACACAAATGGAACACAACTTCTCATTTCTCTGGCTGTACATGGTGCAGAGTCATACTGTTTATGCAGTCATATATGTACAGTGTCCATCTCATTCATCTTTATATTTTAAAGGAGTTGTAGAAGTGTTTTAGAAGTCCTGTGAAGATAGAGTAAGCCAAACCCTTGCAGGCAGAGGAAAGCAGAGTGCCAGAAAGTAAAATGACTTTTGAACACACAAAGAGTAAAAAGAAACATTCACAGTGCTCCTCAACATTCCAGTGACCTCATTGTCCATATATATCAGAGACATGATAGAAAAAAAAAACTATTGTTTCTTTCCAAATAAAAGTAATAGACCTAGAATTTTTCTTTGCTAAAAAAAATTAAAATCCAGTGACTTCCTTATCCACTTATGTCACAGGCATGATGAAAATATATGGTATTTCTTTCCAATTAAAAGTAATACAACCAGCATTTTTCTTTGTAAAAAATTAAAATCCCCTTCATTCACTTGCTTTAAGTTCATTTTAAGTCAATTGATTCTAAGATGTTCATTTTTCTAATTTTTTTCTCTGAAATGTGGTTCCACCTTACCACTGAGGTGCTAAGGTATCAATGTCATACTTTTTTAAAAAAAGAAATGGCCCATTTTTTTTAAGTTGCAGATAGACACAATACCTTTATTTTATTTATTTATTTTTATGTGGTGCTGAGTATCAAACCCAGTGCCTCACATGTGCCAGGTGAGCGCTACCACTGAGCCACAACCTGAGCCTTTAATGTCATATTTCTATTTAGAGTTATATACTTTTTTTAAAGGAAACATACAAAAAATAGTCCATGATACAACAGGTAAAAATCCTAGATTTGATGAATGCAGTATAGCAAAAGTAACTGAATACTAATCTTCAGTTATTTTTAGATCAAATATCTGACATTAATAACGTTGTTATTAATAAGTGCACATACGTTGTTCACACTTTTTGATTTAAATACCAAGTTTCTGATTGAGGAAATATTTCTATTTCTGTTGATTTCAAATTAAGAAATTGTTAATATGAAGTCTCTGTGAATTTACTAATTTTAAAAATACTTTTGCTGTAAATTATTTGTTTTAAAAATTGAATAAGGCTTTGATTTGATTCAAATATTACCAAATATTAAAAAGGAATAGCAAAATCATGAATTTATTGAGCATAGTAGGTTCCATGGATTTCACATGTTTACAATTCCTTTTATATACCTCAGTTATTCCCTATAGGTCTTAAATGCATAGAAAAAAAACCCTGTTTTTCTAAATAAAATGTGGGTTCTTTATTTATTTGGGTTTTTTTTTTTTTTTAGTTGTAGAGGGACACAATACCTTTATTTTTTAATTTATATTTATGTGGTGTTGAGAATCGAACCCAGTGCCTCATGGGTGCTAGCCAAACACTCTACCACTGAGCTACAACCCCAGCCCCAAAATGTGAGTTCGTGTTCTCTTCATTTTATTAGTATGAGTTAAACTTCCGTAGTTACTTGGAAGTTCTGCTATTTAATTTCTTTACTATAGTTCAGAAGTTTATAACTTATAAAATCTTTTTTTATTAATTTATTTTTATTTGTTTTCAGATATACATTACAGTGGGGTGTATTTGACATATTATACATACATGGAGTGCAAACATTATAATTTTTTCCCATGTTTGTGGCTGAACATGATGTTCAGTTACACTGGTTGTGTATTCATATATGAACACAGGAAAGTTATGTTCAATTCATTCTACTGTCTTTCCTATTCCCATCTCTCCTCCCTTCCTTCATAATTTTTTGTGTGTGTGTGCATTTCGTGTTCTGTAAGCCCCTTGTAATTGATTTTCCATTTTGTTCTTCAGGTTTGGGAAATTTTCTGATATTATTTCATTGAATAGATTGTTCATTCCTTTGGTTTGTATCTCTGTGCCTTCCTCAATTCCCATAATTCTTAAATTTGGTCTTTTCTTGATATCCCATAGTTCTTGGAGTTTCCATTCATGGTTTCTTACCACCTTCTCAGTTTGGTTAACTTTATTTTCAAGATTAAATTTTGTCTTCATTGTCTGAGGTTCTGTCTTCCAAGTGATCTAGTATGTTGGTTATGCTTTCCATTGAGTTTTTTATTTGGTTTATTGGGTTTTTTTCTTTGAAAATTTCTCATTTTATTTATTTATTTTTATTTTTACAGACTTTATTTTGATTCATTGTACACATGTGGGGTACAAATTTTCATTTCTATGATTGTGCTTAATGTGCATTCATATCATTATTGTTAATCATACATGTACATAGGGTAATGATGTCTATCTCATTCCACCATTTTTGATACCCCCACTCCCTCCCCCATCTCATTTCCCTCTACATAATCTAAAGTTCCTCCATTCTTCTCTCACCCCCCACCCCCTCAACAAACAGATTTCTCTGATAAGTGGATGATGATATAAAATCTGGTTGGTTTATTGTTTCCTTCATTTCAAGGATTTCTGATTTTTTTTTTCCCCAGAATCAGTCTCTCTTTGTTGAAATGATCTTTTGCTTCCTGCATTTGCTCTTTCAACTGTTTATTGCAGTGATCATTCATTGCCTGCATTTGCTCTCTTATCTCATCCTTTGCTTCAAGAATCATTTTAATTAAGTATATTATGAACTCCTTTTCTAACATTTCTTCTACCATGCTGTTATTGGACTCTATTAATATAGAATCCTGGTTTGTTTGAAACAATTTCTTCCCTTGTTTTTTCTTGTTTTTCATGTATCTTCCCCTCCAGCAGTACAGATCTGGGGTATTGCAGTTTCCCCCCTGTAGGCTTATAGTGACACTGCAGGTTTCTAAAACCTCTTTTTTAAGGAGGAGATCAGTTAGTAGTACTCAGTACAGACAGTATACAGCCCTAAACCACGCACGTAACCCCTATGAAGATGTTAACAATATTGTCATAATAAACAGTGAGGATGAGTTCAATTATTATCTACAATATAACAAATAGATTTGCAATGAGGTCTACAATTTTTAATGGAGGACAAAGAGGATGGGGAGGGTTGTAGCATGTAACTGTTAATAGGATAAGAAAAGAGTACATAGAAGTACTAGATCATAGGAAGAGTGAAATGGAATCAAAAGAAGTTGGTTGTTAGCATGAGAAAAGAGAGAAAGAGACTCTGAGGAAACAGGTAAATGAAAGGAAAATAGAGCAAGAAAAATAAAGAAATAAAAACTTAAAAAATTTCAAAAAGGAGATAAAAAAATCTACAGTATAAGAGTCATATACTATTCAAACCTTCCTATCTTCAGTAGCTTGATACATGAGATATACCTGACAATGAGCTTCCAGTCTCCAACAAGCGTCTCAGGATGTGATTGTCCCCAACTAAAGATAGCAGCTTCTGCTTCCAGAATAATCCAAGATGGCTGTGCTGGCTTACAAACTTTTTGGCAAATGGGAGTTGCAGCATGGGGTGTGGGTGCTGAGTCAGTGTGGGGGACAGTTGGTCAGGCTGGGGGGTCCTAGAGGTGGGCATGGTCAGTAGAGCTAGGGGTCCTGCAGGTTCTGGCTGTTGTCCCATAGTGGCAGTACTGCGGATACTGTGACAGTGGACTTCCAGGTAACAGAAGGCAGCTGTCCAGCCACTGTTGGTCTGCAGGCAGTCTGCAGGTTACTGGTGGATGATTGGCAGGTGGACCTCGGGCAAAGGGTGATGGGTAGGTGAAAGGCAGGAGATGGACAGGCAAGAGGCAGGCAAACGGGCCAATAGCAGATGATAGGAGGCAGTCAGTGAGCGATCTGCACTCAAAAAGCAGTTGATATGCTGACAGACTGCAGGTGATTGAGGGAGACAAATGGGGTGAACAGCAGGGGATCCATGAGCAGCAAAGACTGCCTCACAGAGAAACAGATTTTCCTCTGCTTGAAACCCAAGTTACACAGTCATAAGGAACACAGACTCCCTCTCTCCTTTCATAATCTTAAGCACAGATTTTTGTTAGAAACAGGATTTGGTACTATCATTGTCAGATAAATCCTTTTCATATTTAAGAACATCAGTTGACTAAAAATCTATGCTTTAGTCAGGATGTGTTTGATTGTCTAATAAATTAGATATTCTGATGAATCTAAATATAATTTAAATGTAAATGTTCATTACAATCTCATTGAGAATATACATCATAAAACTGTACTGCAAAAGCTGAAAATGAATGTTTTTCAGTGACCCTGAAAAAAGGTTGTTTAGAAACTCTAAAATACAATTTCACCTAATTTTATTTAGAATAGAGAGCTGATCACATTCAATGATTTTTCCAGTTTATCCTAATGATTTCTTATAGTATATTTTTAAGGTATTAAATTTAACATTTCTAGCAAAATTTTTAACTAAATTCCACTAAACATAACTTAGCAGACTAACATCAAAGATCCAAAATACTTTAAAATAAATGCCAAATTTAAGTTGAATGCTTTAAATTTAGTAAAAGAATGAAGATTTTTGTTATTTTGAGACTTCACCATAGTTGATGTATCTATTTCACAGAACTCTGAGTTTAAAAATCAGACTGTAAATATATAAGAAAATCAAAATATTTCAGTCAGTAGTATATATTTTAATATATGATAAAGAAAATTGATTCTGCTATCTTCTTTGAAGTGAGAAATGGAACATGTGGATGTCAGTAAGTTACTAATTTAGTGTATAGCAAGCCAACAGGTACTTGAGGGCAGGTGAAGTGGTACAATTAATAGTTCATTGGTAATCAAATATGACCAACAAGAAGATTCTGTCATGGCAAGCTCTCTGTTGAAGATGAAAGTGTTTTTATTTATCTCATAACCTCTATCATAATAATCAATTGATAGTTTCATTTAAGACACTATTCTTGAAGAGTGTATTTCCTTTTTTAACAATAGCCTAGCTTATCATTTTTTAAAAAAAAAATAGTCCTGCCAAGACTTTATTATTTTATTTGCTCTTTCTGAAAAATCAGTTACACTTTTACAACTGAAAGAGACTACAGAAACTCCACCTTCAGGAAGAATGGAAAACAATTACAATTATGTAGTATAATTATCTGTGTGTTCCTTGTGATTTGATGAAGTGTTCTGCATCAGGTTGTAGGCTGTGGACCTGGGAACATCAGTACTTATATTGCTATGTAAAATGAACAGCTACTGAGCTCTAATGGGCTTCATTTTCAAATTCCTCAAAATGACTTTGAGATCATTAGCTGCATAAGCACTAATGCATGCTGCTGCTTCTGAAGGAGCATAATAAAGAAAAAAGAAAAACTAAAAAGCATGAGAATAGCTAACTTTGAAACTGCCTTACCTTTTAAAGGTAGAAATATGCACATGTACATTTTGCCATCAAACCTAGATATAAAAATTCATGTGATGTATTTTCCTTTTTATAATTAAAACAGTCATTGAAACAAAGAATAATGAATGCAAAGCAAGAGGAATTATGATTGCCTAAGTTAAAGAAAGTTCTCTTTGAGACTTTGTTACCTTAGTATAAAATGCTGGACTGCAAGATATCACACAACCAAGATCAGAATGACCACCATTGCTACTGACTGGTCACTAGTTTATTAAGCATTTCTAAACATTAGTTTATAAATATTTAACATATTTTAACCTACAAAAATTAATGCTTAGTGAATCTTGCAATTGTAGTAAGAAATCACTCTAATAAAATTCCATGCTTTTATAATTATGTCAAAATGGATTCTACTTTCATGTGTAACTAAAAAGAACCAATTAAAAATGTGCTCTGTCCATCTTTATCAATAGTTCACACCCTTGAAATTCTTTCATATTACACCTATACCAAACGAAATATCATTGCCTAATGTGTATGTCTAATGATTTCATTTTTGTAGCTTGCAAAGCAGTTGACATTTCAAAAGAAAAAGATTCCCTTTATCATGAGTTCCATCTCATGAACTAACATAGTTCTATAGATTACCCCATGCAGCTTCAAATTTCTCTATACAATATATGACAAAGGATATTAAATGTTCAGGAATGAAGAAAATAATGCTGTGTAACAGCCAAATTAAAACTACAAATTGCTTTAGTATTAACTATTTTTTCAATTATAAGCAAAAGAAATTTTAATATTGAAATGGGAAAATGTGTTATTGTCAACATCTCTGACAATGAAGACAATATAAAATTTTGATACTGAGGATACAGAAGCAAACCTTAAATTCAAATTTAAAGTTTTTTTACTCTAAAACTTTAATGAGACTTTATACATGTATTTGAATTTCCTGGTTTGTTGGCTAACATATTAGCCAAAAAGTATATGAAATATGTGACTACTAATAATGTTATTATAATATGTCTAATATATAGATTACTGTGTTATTGAAAGTAGCAATGAATACTATCAAAATCAGAAGGTTTAAATTGCATCAAAACATTGTGTTAAATTAAAATGTGTCATTGTTTTATTCATGTAACTTCCATCTAAACTAAAAACAGTTTACTGAATAAATTCTCCCTTCCCTCTCCTACCAAAAGATTCCCAATTTGTGATGACCAACAAGATACAAAGTATTAGAAAATGTGCTCCAGTGCAGGATCAGAGTAGATTATTATATATACACAAGTTCCAACATATTCTGCTAGATCAACTAGATATTGGATATATTTTCTTTATGACAGAGAAAACTAATTGTATTATGCGCTTGAATAAAAAGTTTTAAAATAAATTGAGAAAGATATTAGCATAATCCTTGCAGATGCTCTGATTAGGAGAGTTGATGTTTGGAAATTAGGCTAGGTCATGTTATATAAAGTCTATAATACTTTGGTCACACAATTCAAAACCAGCTCAATGAGAAACCTCAAGACAATCACTCCCATACCGAACAGAATACAATCAGTAGCATGGGTTATTCCCCATGTGGATTCTTCCTGAAGCAGTAGACTATTTATTACCTCATATCAAATTACATCAGAAAGCAGCTGAACATACCACAAGGGGAACCTAGAGCAAAAGTTGAACTGTAGAAAAGTATCAGATAAGGAGTGCTTGCTCCTAGGGTCACTGTGTCATTAAAGCTCCAAGGAAAATATATTTGTAAAGGGTTTTTTGTTTGTTTGTTTGTTTGTTTCCTGCTGGGACTACAATACAACCCCAGGGCCTCTGTCCCCACATCCACCTCCAACCAAACCCACCAAAGTATCTGAAAGTTCTGAAAGAAATAGCAAGTGACAATGTGTTACCTGGGCAAACATTTGCATCTAATGTTGAAGGAACCTTTAGTCATCATTTAGAGAAGTCTGAATAATCAAATAGAAAGTATTTGACTGCATTTTAAAAGAAACTCACTTTAAAATACACATGATTCAGTGATTCAATGAGTAGATCTTTAGCTTTCACTAAAAACTGTTTTAGGCATACCAATTACCTTAATATTGTTTGAATAGTGCTTCAACATTTAGTCAAATAGAGTGTTATATATACTATAATCCAATTCTAACTTCTTTGGAAGCTGTCACAAAAGACATATTATATACAAAGCATTTTTTACTTCTGTACTATATACTTTCGAGAGATGTAGTCTTTAATCTTTTGAGTTCACACACTTTTTTTTCAGAATCTTGTGAAGTGTATGGTCTTCTTTCTGGAGAAAATTTGTATGAACATAAGACTCAATTTCAATTTTAACACATATCTCCTAAAATTATCAATGCTTTCCTCAGCCGTATGTTAATCTGCTATGTACTTAAAGTGCCACATTTCATCCTTACATGTTTTTAACATAAAAGGAAACAAAGAAAAAAGCAAAGGTATGGAAGGAAAATTTGGAGGGGTTGGATAAGCTTATGGCACTGATAATGGCAGTTTGATATTTTCATGAGTATCTACTTATCTTCAAACACAACAAATTATGGACATTCAATATCTACAAGTTTGTATATTGATCATTCCTCAATAATGCTATAAATAAATATCAGCATAATTTATAAAATTAAAAATATAAAGATATAATATAAAACAAAATAATTACACATGGTGATGAAGTGGGGATTACACAGGGAATATTTGGGCAGTTCAACATTGCAAAATCAGTATAATTCGTGATGTACTAAGAAGCTAAAAAGGAAAAGTCATGAATCTATCAATCAATTCAGGAAACAATCAGCAAATTTCAACTTGCTTTTTTTAAGAGTATTTATGTTTATGCTTTCAATTTCAAGCATAAACATAAATACTCTTAAAAAAATAAACAAGAAAAACATCAACATGATAAAGAGGGTAAACACATGACACAAATCAAATTTACACACTCCATCATGAAAAACTGAATGCTTTTCCCCTGATATTGGGAACTGATCAAATACGACCAGTGGTATCACTTTCATTTACCATCATGCTTAAAGTTCTAGCCACAATATGAATATAAGTAAAGGAAATAAAAAGCACATACATTTTAAAGGAAGAAACAAACCTGTCTCTATTTGTAGTTGACATGATTGTCTCTATTGGAAATCTAAAGGAATTTCATATAATCCATCTATACACACACACACACACACACACACACAACCATACACAATTACCAGCTCATTAAGGTCACAGGAACCATGATAAACAAAGTAATATTTTTGCAAACTAGTAAAAACTACATAGACACACAAATTAAATATGTGATACCATTTACAGTTGCTCAAGAATTGAAATATTTAGGTTTAAATATAAACACGTAGAATGTCCAGGCTAGAAAATAAAAACACCACCAATGAAAAAGTCCAAAGATATAAATACGGGAGGTATATGATGTTCAGAGATGAGAAAACTTGTTATTGATGCAGATCTAATGATATCAAGTTATCAAAATTAATGTTTTTTTTTCAGAAACAGACAAGATTATTATTATATTACATGGCATAACCAAAAGAATTTGAGTAGCTCATTTATGAGGATCCAAATTTGAGACTTACTATGATGCTACAATGTTCAAAACTGTTCACCAGTTAGCGTTGGTACAGGAATTCACATGTAGAATTGGAAACATTTCGAAATACACCCCAAAACATGACCAACTGATTTTGACTAAAGCAAAAGCCTTTTCAAGAAATAATGCTCTAGCAATTGGACTTCCATAGGTGAAAAAAAGAATTATTAGTATCTGGAATATGTAAAGAAGTCTCAAAATTCAATAAAAGAAAAACAAAAATAATTCAATTAGGAGATGGGCAAAATACATGAAACTTTTCACCAGACATTACAGTTAACATGTACGCCTGTGAAAACACGTTTGATATTCATAATGATGAGGGAAATGTAAATTACTAAAATAATGCAATATCAATATGCATCAACTAAATTAGTTAAAATTGAAATGTTATCTAATTCTTAAATAAGGTTATAATACCAAATGCTGCATGTCTGACCAACAAATTAGGTCACTGTAGCACTAGTGGGAAAAGGAAATAGTAACACCCCTCTGGAAACAAGTTTGATCATTTTTTGGAAAAATCTTAACTTGGTACTATCAAACAAACAGCATTTACATTCTGGTATTTATCAAAGAGAAATTAGGAAATGCTTCTTGAACAAATTATTAACTGTACCCATTATTAATTGAATTATGGAAGAATTGCTTAATTTTCCAAGAAGTATAAAGCTATACCCAAATATCCTAGCAAGCTTATTAATTATATGTAAATTAGAAAAAAATGGATGTCCTACAATGGGTGAATGATAAACTTCAGTACATCTGTACCCCAAAATATTTGAGTAATAAAAGCAATGTTCTATTAAGACACACAATGATGAACATCCAGATTATTATGTTGAGTTAAAAAAATTTTCCTGGAGTAAAATTGTCTCTTGGTATTTGTAGGGAATTCACAGCAGAACATGCAACAGATACTAAAACCAATGGATGCACAAGTCGCTTACATAAAATGGCAGAGCATTTGCATTTAGCCTATGCATATCCTTCTTTTTTAAATTTTTTTTATTTTTACAGACTTCATTTTGATTCATTGTACACATGTGGGGTACAAATTTTCATATCTATGGTTGTGCATGACATACATTCATATCATTCTTGTTAATTACACATGTGCATAGGGTAATGATGTCTGTCTCATTCCACCATTTTTTATACCCCACCCCTCCCCCTCTCATTTCCCTTTACATAATCTAAAGATCCTGCATTCCTCTCTCACCCCCCACTCCTTCCAACCAAATTCTATATCATCCTCTTATCAGGGAAAACATTCGGCCTTTGTTTTTTGGGGATTGGCTTATTTCACTTGCATATCCTTCTTTATACTTTAAATCAACTCGATTATTTGTAATACAAAATATAACATAATTACTATGTAAATAGTTGTTATATTGTGTTATTTAAGGAATAATAACTAGAAAAAATTCTGTGAAAAGTCAGAACAGACAGTTTATTTTCTGAATATCTTGGATCTGCATTTGATTGAATTTGCAGATGGGGAACTAATGGGTATGGAGCTCCACTCTACATGACACCTTATTCATAAAATTTTTTCATAGAGATGGAGAACAAAATAACAATTGCCTCTATGTGGCTATTAGAGAGAAACCTGAGGAAAATTTGGGGTAATGGAACTAGTTTTTATTTTGACATATTAATGTCAATATCTTATATATGATATTGTATTATTAAAAACATCATGACAAGTGCAGAGGATTTCTCTGTATTATTTCTTAGAAGTGTACATCAATATGCAATTATCTAAGAAATGCTAAAATATTTAATTAAAGTATAATCATTTGTTATTTTTCAATCATTGATTTAGACCCTGATTGAATGGTGGGCTCAAGCAGTGGGACTGGATTTGGTCTCTCCTTTGATTTGGAGCATTTCTGTTACTTAACTTCAACTTCCATTGCCTCATGCAACACCCAGACTAAAACAAGCCATGTTATTTCCTGTATTTATTATTTTGGAAATTTGTGATATTTTAGGCCCAAGAACATGAGTCTTACTTTGAGTTTTGTGGGTTTTTTTGTTTGTTTTTTTTTGGTTTTTTGTTTTTTGTTTTGTTTTGTTTTGTTTTGTTTTTTTACTTTGAGCTTTTGCAATGTCTTTTTTTGTGGGCTTTAAAAAATTATGATCTATTCATTTACATCTAGATGTATTTTTACATGTATATTGATATGTATCTACCTATCTCTGTTACATTTGGATTTATTTAGAGAAAAGTAGGCATCATTATGTTTACTTGCTTAATGGAAAGAACCTGAGTAAGACTATAAAGGGATTATAAAATCCAGAGAGCTGGCATCGTTGCCTGACAGGGAATGTAAAAGAATATGTGTTGTGGCTACTAATCTTTAGAACAAAAAATGTGATTTGCACCTAGAGTTTAAAAACTTGCAATTTCATTGGTTGAAATGAATAGTGGCTATCTGAGATTCCAAAATTGTCTTAGATATTGTTTTTATTACATTATTGCATGAGAAGTGGGCACAGAAATGTCCTCTAAGAAGGATTATAACAGATCAGATAGGGAATCAGATGAGGAATTTTCTGTAATGCGTAAAGCAGCAACACTTGAAAGATTGTGGAAGCCCAGCACATCCAACACCCTCACTGAGGGAGGGCTACAGTATGGATCATACTTGGCAGCACTGGAAAAAGCCCACCCCTTTAGTTCTGATCAATAAGCTGTAGCAGAGGTGAGGGCCAGGTGCACAAAGAGAGTGATCTTGGACTTGCTACCCATATTGTGTTTATTTTTTAGAAATTATAATATGTTAAATCACAATTATTCATATGGTTACTACTTGATATTGGACATTGTTTAGATAATGGCATACAGAAATGAACAAGGTAGACTTATTTTTTTTAACTATTACAGAACTTATATGTTCTTTAAAAGGTAGAAACATAACAAATAAATATGCCAGGGAAATAATGAAGTAGTTATATAATTTTTAAGCACATAAAATACAATAATGGGCTAAACAGTATCTTGTATTAGGGAGGACAAGGGAGAGGGTTTTCAATTGCTGTTTTTCCCCACTATTATTGATGTCTAATTAATAAAATTATATATACATATTAAAGTGCTTTGATACACATATGCATTGTGAAGTGATATTCAAATTATGCTAATTAATAGATGAATCACTTCACACTGTTACCTTTTTCATAGTGATTATACTTAAATCTACTCTTTTTCTTTATGAGTGTGTGTGTCCTGGAAATCCAACCTGGGCTTTGTGCATGGCAGGCACACGCTCTATCACTGAGCTACATTTCCACCCCAGGCCTGTTCTTTAAAGAAATTTAACTAAAAATGTATTATTGTTAACTATAATCACCGTATTTTATATTAGTTTTCCAGAAGTTACTGTAGGTATAACTATAAGCTTGTGGCCTTTAACATATATCTCTCTATTTCCTCCACTCCAGAATAACTGCCAAGTACTATTCTATATTGTGTTTCTATGTATTGAATTTTCTAGATTTCACAGAAATGTGAGTTAATTTAGGATCTGTCATTCTGTATCAGGCATATTCTGCTTAGCACAAATGCCTTACAGGTTTATCCATACTGTCAGAAATTGTAGGCTTTCTTTAAGGTGAATAATATTCCATCAGAAATATATACCACAATTTATTTATACCCTGAACTATTGATGGACTCTTGGGTTATTTCCGATCTTAGATCTTAGCTACTGTGAATAAAGTTGTAATGAAAATGGAAGTATAGGTTTCACCTCTTTTGAGCATGTGCCCAGAGAAGGATTGCCAAATCTTATTGTAGTTTTATTTTCAAATTTCTGAAGTTTTTCCAAAATAATTTTTTCCACAATGGCTCAACCAATCTGTAATCATATCAGCAAGTACTAAGTTTCCCTTTCCTATGCACACTTGCTTCCACTTGGTATCTCTTGTCTTTTATAAAAAAAAAAATCCTAATAGGTGTGAGGTGATAATCTCATTATGGTTTGATTTGTGCAATATTAAATATCTTTTCAAACACCTGTTGACAACTTATATTTTATTTTTTGGAAAAATGTTTGTTTAGATATTTGCCTATTTTTTATTGTGTTATTTACTTTTTTGCCATTATGTTTTTTCCTACACAATTTTTATTGAATGTATGGATTCAATATCAGAGAAAATGACCAACAAAATGAAAAACGATTTGTAGATTGGGAGAAAGGAATTGTAAACTATGTAGAAAATAAAGGTTTAGGTTGTTTCTTAAGAGAAGAAGTCTCTTAAGTGACAATTAAACTTAGATTTGAATTTTTAAAAGGCCCACAATGAGCTTATCTGAGCAGAACGGTGTCCAAGTCCAAGTGGAGGTACTACGAAAACCTTTTGTAAATGAAATTTGTAAATATACTTGATCCAAAATATATGATAGGAAAGGCAAACACAAGGTATATTATTATTTAATTTTAACTGAAATTATTAAGAAAGGTGAACTCTTCATTTCTTTGTGCTACTTCCTTAGATGCATTTGTAGATGTGAGAATTCCTAATTGTACTTGAGAAAGCTGGAAATTGCACTCTGCTGATTTGTCATCTCACAATGAATAAATGTACATTAATTTGCTCTGTTTATATTTGCTACAAACATCTCATCTTAACAAAAAGCATGGGAAATCTGAAGACTTCATAATGTCTATAAACAAACCATTTTTATATCACATATTGTAAGGTATTTTAACACCTATCCACATTTTCCCATCAAAATGTAAGCATAAATAATAAATTTAACTTCTTTTATGGTGATTTTCAGAAAGCAAAAATATTAAAAAGCTAATTACATAATGACCTGGGTGATTTCCATGGGTCTGATGTGTTCAGCACGTTTTTACATGTTACTAGGTTTATGCAGCAGACGGATTCTCCCACACTTCAGAGATACAGCCACAGTGGAAAACTGAGCCATCTAAAACAGAGATGTATAACTTAATCAGAAAAGTGGGAAAGAAAAGAAGAAAAAGACACTTGCATTGCTAATGTCAAGTTGAAAATTATTAAAAATGGAGTGAGAAAACAGGAATGAATACATTCCAGCTGTAAAAATAAATTAAATGACCTAAAAGGGGTGAAAAATAAAGCATACAATATGGCTCAATCATTATCTTTATTATAATAGATGTTATTTCTTACACATTTATATTTAATATGTTGCTTTTTAAAATTCATGAAGGATATATAAATACCTTCTTAGTGTAAAGGTATTAAAAGAGAAAAGGTGAAAATCAGAACCAACTACTACCCTTAAACACAGTGTCGCCAACCTTAATTTCAGCATCCGCATAAGTGATAATGATGAATAACAGTTTCAGATATGTTCCTGATAAGCTCACCAGTACAACCTGTTAGGTAGAGAGCTTGAACCTTTTGGATGTATAATTCCATGAATTTTACCTTTCTTTTTAAAGGCATGTTTCTGATCCTTTGCTTCCTTTTCCTGTTCTTTCTGGGTTTTTAATAATACTAGATATAAGCTCTGTTTCATCCAACTTGTGAAAGAAATTAGAAGTTGAGAGAATCTATTCAATGTTTTTTCATCTCACCTCTTAGGTTATGAAAAAAATAATTTGAAATATACAGAAATGTGTACAAGTGATAGGTTAAATATAATTAATAAGTTGGGAGAGTTTGAAGTACCTGAGTCTTGCCTCTCATTATATCCTCAGCCCTCCAACTGAAGGTTCTTTGGGGATATAAGTGTTCACAAGGAACAATAACACATAAAATCAAAATAAAATTTTACAATTCAGTTGTGACCTCACAGCACACAGCTGAAACCTCTACTGAGTAAGTGTACGTATGTAAAGGCCCTGGCTTTTCCTAATGTAATTAAGCTAAACTCCATAGCTAGAATTTCTAACATCTTTCTCCCTCACAACCTAATTCCTACACCTGAATTTTTTATCTTACTTCTTGCAGGCTACAAGAAAGTAGTGCTAGGAGGAGAAGTGACAGGCTGAGGAAATTGGCATTGGACAGCCTGGCCATTGATAAAAAATAGATTATAATTCATATCTATAAATTCTTCTTTTAAACTTATTATTTTGCACTGAAATCTGAAAATGGATTTATGAAGAGGCACTGAATAACAATAAATTCTATTATTTTCTTTTTTTTTTTTGGTGGGGTAACATGGATTGAACTCAGGGGCATACATACCACCCCTCTTTTATATTTTATTTAGAGACAGAGTCTCACTGAGTTGCTTAGCTCCATGCTTTTGCTGAGGCTGGCTTTAAACTCACAATCCTCCTTCCTCAGCCTCCTTAGCCACTGGGATTACAGGCGTGTGCCAACACACCTGGCAATAGTTGTTGTTATATTCAAATACCTGTTGAAGCTCTATATGTTATGTATTTCATTTATTTTTATTCTTTGTCATGTTAATAATAGGAATTTAATGTTTTAGTCAATAAGTGGGACAAAAGAAGTCTTTTATGAGACAGAAGATGAATTGTTGAATAGGCAACAGTCCACAGATGGAGTTTGTAGCTTTCATGGCATTTGTTACTATAGATTTGGAAACTTTGAGTCAAAGACTTGAAATATTGTCTCTAGAAGCATTCAAATTTGATCCAAAACCTGACTTTAAATATGCAAACTCAAATATCATGATGTGTCACCTACTGACAGGGATATGTTCTGAGAAATGAGTTGCTAGGTGACTTCATCATTGTGTGAACACAGAGTATACTTACGTAAGTACAGATGATAGAGGTCAATTGCTTGATGTGACCTCGTGATCCAATCAAAGGAGAGAAAACATGAGAAAAGGAGGCTGCTACAGGCATATTATGGCATACTGTTTTACAATACTTTTTTTATAAGTAGAAGCCTATACTAAAATAGTGATTAAAGTATAAAGTAAACTAATAAACCAATAACATCATCATTTATTATCATTACAAGCTCATTATCAAGCATAATGTATTATACAGAAATATATATGCTATATTTTTACATGACTGGCAATGCAATAGGTTTATTTACACCAACATTGCCACAAATATGTGAGTAATTCAGAAAGCTCTCATGGTACAGTTACTACCTCAGTAGGAGATAGAAGTTTTTAAGTTTCATTGTAATCTTTCAGGAACTCATTTGTATATTTCATTTCTTCTACTGAACTGTCATTTTTTTAAAATGTGATTATGTCATTATGTACTGAAAATACAGTTCCATGACTGTACTCTTTTTCAAATATGTAAATTTCCTTTAAAACTTTCTCCACCAGTGAAACTCCACATCATGTACAACCACAAGATTGGGATACTTTTTAGAATAAATTAGTTTCCATGTATGTATAATACATCAAAATACACTACTGCTATATTATATATGTATTTAAAAGAATTAATAAAAAAGAAACTGATCACACCTATAAAAACAACTCTTTTTAGTTTGCATGGATAGAATAGACAGTTTTAATCAGGAGTGTGGGTTTTCTCGGTATTTGCATCTTAAACCATCAGTAAACCAGATGACTTCTTCAATATTTTAAGAAAGATTTATCTAGCCTCAATATCTTGAGAAGCATTGTATTGAAAATTTGACACTAGGTTCTCTGAAAATGTCTACATATACAGAATACGTAGATACATATTTTAACAGTAAGTTGAACTGTGGTGAGGATTGAAACTTGCCCATGAAGATTCAGGAATCTAGTAAAAACATGCATCTGTAAGGTATAGAATCAATGAAGTGTCCATGAACAAAGGCACAATATTTTCTCAAAAATCATTCTGTGTTTGTTTTTCAAAAAGCAGAGAAAGTTCTGGGTATAGTAGTGCATACCTGTAGTTCCAGCCACTTGGGAGGCTGTGGCAGGAGGAAGACAAGTTCCAAGCCAGGCTCAGCAACTTAGTGAGACTCCATCTCAAAATAAAATATAAAAAGAGCTGGGGATGTGATGCGGTGGTTAGTGCCCCTGGGCTCTATTCCTGGTACAAAAAACAAACAAAAAAATCAGTAAAAGGAAATAGATGTATCTGTTACCAAGTATGGTGATAAAACTTTTGGGAAAAAATTGAATTGAGACGGACACCAGAGACCGTGCCCACCTGCCACCCCACCTGAATTCGGGAGCGCACGCACTGCAGTTCCACAGCTTCTTTGGAGGCTAGTGCAGACATTTTGAATTACTCCTGAGGGCATGGCCACCATCATTGCAGGAATGGCTTCATTCCTGAGGCACCAACAGGAGACTGGAGACCCTTTGGCAGGTACCACACATGCATAGAGATACTGAGGACTGGGAGGTTTGAGTGGTGGATGACTGTGAACCATAGGTTTTGTTTTTGTTTTTGTTTTTATTTTCAATTTTTTATTTATCCCTATTTTTTTCCCTCACTCTATTTTCCTTATATTTACCTATTCCCTTGGAGTCTTTTTCTCCCTTTTCTCATGCTAAAGACAAACTTCTTTCGACCCTACTCTCACTCTTCCCGTGATCAGGTACCCCTATTTACTCACTTCTTTTCCCATTAACAGTTACATCCTATTCCCCTCCCCATACTCTTTGTTCACCATTAGAAATTATAGACCTCACTGCAAACCTACTGGGCATACTGTAGATAATCAAACTTGTCCTGTTTATTAGAATAATGTTAAAGTCTTTATAGAGGCTATCAGAGGTTTACAGCTGCATATTGTTTGAATTGGGTGCTACTGGTGTTGGTATCACCCCCAAAGGAGAGGTACTGGAAACCTGCAGGGTCACAATAAGCCTTCAGGGGGAAACTGCAGTACCTCAGATCTTCACTGCTAGAGGGGAATACACAGAAACAACATGAAAAAACAGGGAAAGAAAGTGTCCCTAACAAACCAAGATGCTATTTTGATAGAATCTAATGACAGCATGGCAGGAGAAATGACAGAAAAAGAATTTAGAATCTGCATAATTAAAATGATCCATGAAGCAAAAGATGAGATAAGAGAACAAAAGCAGGCAATGCATGATCACTCCAATAAATAGTTAAAAGAGCAAATGCAGGAAGCAAAAGGTCACTTCAATAAACAGACAGATATTGAAAAAAAATGAAATACTTTAAATGAAAGAAACAATAAATCAAATTAAAAATTCAATAGAAGGCATCATCAACAGAATAGATCTCATGGAAGACAGAATATTAGATAATGAAGACAAAATATTTAATCTTGAAAATAAAGTTGACCAAACTGAGAAGATGGTAAGAAATTGTGAATAGAACCTCTAAGAATTATGGGATATCATGAAAAGAACAAATTTAATAATTATTGGGATTGAGGAGGCACAGAAATATAAACCAGAGGAATGAGCAATTGTTCAATGGAATAATATCAGAAAATTTCCCAAACCTGAAAAATGAAATGGAAAATCAAATACAAGAGGCTTACAGAACACCAAATGCACAAAGTTAAAACAGATCCACACCAAGGCACATTACAATGAAAATACCTCACATATAAAATAAAGATAGAATTTTAAAAGCAACAGAGAAAAGCGTCAGATTATCTATAAGGGGAAACTAATACTGATATCAGCAGACATCTCAACCTAGACCCTAAAAGCAAGAAGGGCATGGAACAATATATTTCAAGCTCTGAAACACCTGAATGCCAACTAAGAATCCTATTCTCAGCAAAACTAACCTTTAGATTTGATGCTAAAATAAAATCTTTCCATGATACACTAAAGTTAAAATAATTTACAAATAGAAAGCCTGCACTACAGAAAATTCTCAGCAAAATATTTCATGAGGAGAAAGTGAAAAACAACAATACAAGTCAGAAAAGGGAGGGACTACCCTAAAGGAAAAGCCAATCAAAGGAGAAATCAAGTCAAGTTAAAAACCAAAAATAAACCAAAATGACCAGGAATACAAATCATATATCAATAGTAACCCTGAATGTTAAAGGCTTAAACTCATTAATCAAAAGACATAGACTGGCAGATTGGATTAAAAAGAAAGACCAAACAATATGCTGCCTTCAAGAGACTCAAGTAATAGAAAAAGGCATCCACAGGCTAAAGGTGAAAGGATGGGGAAAAACATACCATACACATGGATTCTGTAAAAAAGCAGGGGTCTCCATCCTCATATCAGATAAAGTGGACTTTGAACCTAAGATAGTCAGAAGATAAAGAAGGACATTTCATACTGCTCCAGGGAACCATAAGCCAGCAAGACATAATGATTTTAAATATTTATGCCCCAAACCATGGAGTATCTAAGTAATCAAACAAACCCTTCTCAACTTCAAGAATCAAATAAACCAAAACACAGAAATAGTGGGTGACTTTAACACACCGTTCTCAACCCTGGATAGATCTTCCAAACAAAAACTGAACAAAGAAACTACCAAAATAAAAAGTACAATCAATTATATAAACTTAATGGACATGTATAGAATATTTCATCCATCATCAAGCGAATATACTTTCTTCTCAGCAGCTCATGGATCCTTCTCCAAAATAGACCATATGCTATGCCACAAAGCCATTAGAAATACAAAAAAATAGAGATACTACCTTGTATTCTATCAGATCATAATGGAATGCTATTAGAAATCAATGATAAAATAAAAAACAAAAATTAATCTTATACCTGGGGACTAAATAATATGCTATTGAATGATGGAATGATAACAGAAGACATCAGGGAGGAAATCAAAAAATTCTAAAAGGGAAAAGAGAATAAGGACACAACATATCAAAAGCTCTGGGACACTATGAAAACAGTACTACGAGGAAAGTTCATTCAATTGAGCTCATTCATTAAAAAGATAAAAAGTCAACAACTAAATGACCTAATGTTATATCTCAAAGCCCTAGAAAAAGAAGAACTAATCAACACCAAAAATTAGTAGAAGCCAGGAAATAACTAAAATCAGAGCTGAAATCAATAAAATTGAAATAAGAGAAACAATTCAAAAAATTGAAAAAAAGCTGGTTCTTTGAAAAAGTAAACATAATAGATAAACCCTTAGCCACACTAACAAAGAGGAGAGAGAAAACTCAAATTACTAAAATTAGTGATGAAAAGGGAGATATCACAACAGATGCCGTTGAAATATAAAACAAAATTAGAAGCTACTTTGAAAACCTATACTCCAACAAAATAGAAAATATGGAAGACAATGACAAATTTTTACAGACATATGATCCTCCCAAACTGAACCAGGAGGACATACACAATTTAAACAGATCAATTTCAAGCACCAAAATAGAAGAAACCATCAAAAGCCTACCAACCAAGAAAAACCCAGGACCAGATGAATTCTTAGCTGAATTCTAAAAACCCTTTAAAGAAGAACTAATACCAATACTAATCAAAGTATCCCAGGAAATGGAAAAGGAGGGAACCCTTCCAAACTCATTCTATGAATCTAGTATCACTCTGATACCAAAACTAGACAAAGATGGAACAAGGAAAGAAAACTTTAGACCAATATCCCTGATGAACATAGATGCAAAAATCCTTAACAAAATTCTGGCAAATCACATACAGAAACATATTAAGAAGATAGTGCACCATGATTAAGTGCGGTGCAAGGGTGTTCAACATGTGGAAATCAATAAACGTAATTCATCACATCAATAGACTTAAAGTTAAGAATCACATGAGTATTTCAATAGATGCTGAGAAAGTGTTTGATAAAATACAGTACCCCTTCAAGCTTAAAACACTAGAAAAAATAGGGATAGTTGGAACATACCTCAACAATGTAAAGGCTATCTATGCTAAGCCCATGGCCAACATCATTCTAAATGGAGAAAAACTGAAAGCATTCCGTCTAAAAACTGGAACAAGACAGGGATGCCCTCTTTCATCACTTCTATTCAACATCGTCCTTGAAATACTAGTCAGAGCATTTAGACAGAACAAAGAAATTAAAAGGATACAAATAGGAAAAGAAGAATTCAAGCTGTCACTATGTGCCAATGACATGATTCTACATTTAGAGCATCCAAAAACCTCCACTAGAAAACTTCTAGAACTAATAAATGAATTCAGCAAAGTATCAGGATTATAAAATCAATATACATAAATCTAATGCATTTCTATTCATAAGTGATGAACACTCTGAAAAAGAAATTAGGAAAACCACTCCATTCACAATAGCCTAAAAAAAAAAATACATAGGAATCAATCTAACAAAAGAGTTGAAAGATGTCTACAGTGACTACAGAACACTAAAGAAAGAAATTGAACAGAACCTTAGAAGATATAAAGATCTCCCATGTGCTTGGATAGACAGAATTAATATTGTCAAAATGACCATTGTACCAAAGGTGCTATACAGATTCAATGCCATTCCAATTAAAATTCCAATGACATTCCTCATAGAAATAGAGAAAACAATCATGAACTTATCTGGAAGAATAAGAGACTTCAAATAGCCAAAACAATCCTGAGCAGGAAAAGTGAAGCAGGAGGTATCACAATACCAGAACTTAAACTTTACTACAGAGCCATGGTAACAAAAGCAGCAGGTATTGGCACCAAAATAGGTAGACCAATGGTACAGAATACAAGACACAGAGACCAAACCCACATAAATATAGTTACCTCATACTAGACAAAGAAGCCAAAAACATACAATGGAGAAAAGATAGCCTATTCAACAAAAGGTGCTGGCAAAACTGGAAATCCATATGCAATAAAATGAAATTAAACCTCTATCTATCACCACCCTGCACAAAACTCAACTCAAAATGGATCAAGGGCTTAGGAATTAGACCAGAGAACCTACACCAAATAGCAGACAAAGTAAGCTCAAATCTTCATCATGTTGGCTTAAGATCAGACTTCCTTAACAAGACTCCCAAAGCACAAGAAATCAAAGCAAGAATCAATAAATGGGATGGATTCAAACTAAAAAGCTTTTTCTCAGCAAAGGATCCAATCAATAATGTGAAGAGAGAGCCAACAGAGTGGGAGACAGTCATTTCCACATGCACTTCAGATACAGCATGAATCTCCAAAATTTATAACGAACTTACAAAACTTTACACCAAAAATACTAAGAATATAATCAATAAATGGGCTAAGGATCTGGACAGACACTTTACAGAAGAAGATATACAGGTGATTAATAAATATATGAAAAAGTGTTCAACATCTCTAGTAATTAGAGAAATGCAAATTAAAGCAACTCTAAGATTTCATCTTCCTCCAATTAGAATGACGATTATCAAGAACACAAACAATAATAGATGTTGGCGTGGATGTGGGGAAAAAGGCACACTTTTACCTTGCTGGTGGAGTTGCAAATTGGTGCAGCCACTCTGGAAAGCAGTGTGGAGAATCCTCAGAAAACTTGGAATGGACCCACCTTTTGACCCAGTTACCCCATTCCTCGGTTTATACCCAAAGGACTTAAAATTAGTATACTACAGTCACATCAATGTTTAGAGCAGTTCAATTAACAAGAGTTAGACTGTGGAACCAACCTAGATGCCCTTCAACAGATGAATGGCTAAAGGAACTGTGCTATATATACATAATGGAATATTATTGAGTCATAAAGAATAATAATATTATCGCATTTGCAGATAAATGGATGGAATTGGAGACTATCATGCTAAGTGAAATAAGCCAAGTCCGAAGAACCAAGGGCTGAATGTTTTCCCTGATAAGTAGATGATGATACATAATGGGGGTGGGGGTGTGGGGGTGAGAGAAGAATGGAGGAAATTTAGATTACCTAGAGGGAAATGAGATGGAGGGGAGTATGAAAAATGGTGGAATGAGACAGACATCATTCCCCTGTGTACATTTATTATTACACAAATGGTATGAATCTACATTGTACATATTGAAATGAAAAGATGTACCCCATTTGTGTAAATGAATCAAAATGCAGTCTGTAAAAATAAAAAAAAAAATAATAAAAACTTGAATTGACATTAGATCTGTTTACACCACAAATAAATTGTATCGCACTAACAAATCTTAATAATTAGTTCAGATAAATGATAACATGAGTAATGTAATACTTGATAAATTATCAAAGGTTCTATAATTCTGAAGTAGTTTTCTACCCAGTAATCAAGTTATTTTAAGACTTTTTAGCTAAAATTTTCAGCATTCAGTTTTTGTCTGAGTTTGTTCCAGCTGCAATAATAAAGTACCCAGATTGGGAAATTTACAGAAAGCATGCATTTATTGCTCACACTTATAGAGGATCTGAAGTCTAAGATCAAAACATATTCAATGTCTCATGGGGCCCAGTCTTTGCTTTCAACATGGCACTTTGAGCTGGACATGATAGTGAACACCTGTAATCCCAGTGGCTTGGGAGGCTGAGGCAGGAGGACCACGAGTTCAAAGCCAGCCTCAGCAAAAGCAAGGTGCTAAGTAACTCAGGGTGTCCCTGTCTCTAAATAAAATACAAAATATGCCTGTGTATGTGACTCAGTGGTCGAATACCCCTACATTCAATCCCTAGTTCAGTAAAACAAAAGAAAAAAGAAAAAAAATGATGGCACCTTGAAATCTGTGTCCCCACATGCTAGAAATGATAGAAGGGAAAGAGAGGAATGTGCACTGTGTCTACATGGAGGCAGAGATGCTAGGTGTAAAAGGGCTTTTCTCATCCCCTTCTGCCATTTGATAGACTTGCCAGTCCCATGCATGAAGGCTCCATCCTCATCACTTGATCACCTCTTAAGTCCTCACCTCTTACATTGGCAAGTAAATTTCAATGAATGAATTCTGGGAAAAACATTCAGACCACAGAATTCTTTAAGAACTACATCAAACATATGCAAATTTCTTTTGCAATAGTTGGCTCAAAGTCTTCCTGGCAAAAGTGAGATGCCAAAAGCAGTAGTGCTTAAATGATCGTCCTTGTTCACAGTGCTGTGTAACAGAGCTTATGGGAGGAGCTTTAGGAGAAGCGTCCTAGGTGACTCATTTCTCTGAAGAGAGAGACGATAAAACCATGGCATAAAACCTGAAGACATTTGTAGTACCATTTAAGGGAAGCCCTTGGCACAATGAATCACTAGATTATCCATCTGAAAATAATGGTCTGATTACTAAGGTTATTTGAACTGACCAAGGCTCTTCAATACATCTTTGTCCCTCTTTCTCTGGGACAATTGGCATCCTGGATTTCATAAGCTTTGGGCTTTGGCTTATTGAGATGCATAAGGTAAGTAGGCCAATGATTATTTACAGTTGAAACTCCAAACATGATGGAGCTGAGAAAAGTTTTCCTTGTGAAATACATTCAAATTACTAATTTTAAAAACAAAACAAAACAAAAAAACCATGACTATAATAAAATAATTATAGTACCATGTTTTGAAATAATTCATTTAATGATAGCATATTAAAGACAAATAATGCAAATATGAGATACAAAGCATACCACACATCCAGAGCATCCAGAGTTATATTTAGAAACATCAGTGGCAAACATGAACCAATCAATTAATTGTCTTGTATGCCTTCTCACCAGAGGCTGGATTAAAATGGTAATGGTTTTACGTACCTTTAGAAATGAATGTTATCCCATAACCACAGAGCCTTTGAGTATTTTTAGTTTTTCTATTTCTTCAGTGTAGATTTACTCAGGTAGTTAGAAACACATATTTTAGTGGAAAACTAAGAGAAAATTATGTATTTCTCCTTCCTCTAGGCGATACTAGAGAAAGAACTTTGACCTCACTTGAACATCTTTCACAAGAATCTCTAATCAACAAAAAATTGGTTGAACATTTCTTTAATGCATCTGTAACAGCTGACCCTGGAATTCAGACTTATTCTTCCACTAAAGACAGTTAGAAAAACTAGGGGTTGGCATTTAAAGCAACCATCAAGCTAAGAAGGCAGCAAGGAACCACCAGGACAAGACTAAGGAAAAACAAACTTAGGGGTCTCTGAGGTATTTTGAGCTCTGAAGGCTTTTGCCAAATCCTTGAAAATCAGGCAAGCCTAAGAAGCACACACAAAATCAACAAGATAAACTATATTTTTGTGCAGAAAAAAGAAATATATTTAGAAGGATCATGTTCTGAGCCATGAGTCAATACCTAAAACATTTCAAAATTGATGTACAGATTATGAGCATTGAGCTAGAATTTAGTCTAATGGAAAAATAATTATAACATTCTTACATTTGTGGTATACACTGAATTGTGTGCCCTTGCCAAATTTATATGTTAAAGATAAACAAATACTTTGGATATATTTGGGGATAAATCTTATAAGAGGTGAGGAAGATTAAATTAGTTATTTTCAGGGTAATGTGTAATCCAAAAAGACTAATGTGTTTACAGAAAGAGGAAGATACACCTGGAGCTTGTGTAGCTAGATGCAAGACCCTGTGAGACAGGCCAAGAGGGCAGCCATCTGTGTGTCAAGGAGAGGCTTCCTGAGACAGCAGTCCTGCCAACATCTCAAACTTGGTCTGTCAGCATCCAAAACTGTGAAAAACAAATTTACATGGTTTAAGCCACTCAGTCTGTGGTATCTTCTTGTGGCAACCTTAGAAGACCAGCATGGTTTGGAAAATACAGAATGTGATTTTGAATATCCCATTGGATTTACAGCCATTTTGGAATGAAAGGTTCAGAAAAATTACAGAAAACAGCATAGACAATAGACAATGAAATACTGTGATCTCTGAGATCACAGGGAAAAAGGAATCAAATGCTAGGAGACCTGTTGTTATTCAGACGTTTTTAACACCACACAAAAATTCAGTGTCATGTGGAGGGAAAACCCAAAGAGAATATAGAAATCTCTCTTGAAAGGAGAAAGCAGAGAATAGAGTTCAGGGAGTGCAATATCAGTAGAATTTGTGGGGCAGAATACCCAAGTGGAGAGAGTTAAACAAAGGAAGAATTCCAGAAATCTGTGTAGGAGTCCTATTAAGTCTCTGGCTTAAAATCAATCTGTGTGCACGCGTGGGGGAAATCAACCAGGGTAGAAAGGAGAAAGTTCAGCAAAGGAAACAATTACCTTGGAGCTGTAAGGATAACAATTCCCAGACCTCACATGGGGCTGGAAATTGTCCCAGTTTTCACCAGCCAGAACAGAGAGATGTTAAGAAATAAGGGGCACATTTAACAGAAAACTAAAAGTGGTATACCTTAGTGGTAGAACTCAATTAGCCCTAAAGTAAAGGCAACTATACACCTACACAAAAGGAGCTTAGAGGCAAACCTCAAAAGGATCAAACTGATTATAAAACATTCATTAAGGTATAAAGCAAATTATCACACTCAATACTTAAAATCTAATCATAATAATGACATGTATGAAGAAAGAGTGAACAAATAGCAAGAGAATAATAGGTAATAACACAGAAAATTGAGAGTGGCAATGAATCAGTATAAAAATGAAAGCAATTATAGGTTTTTTCTTTATGCACGAGGATACAAAAATACATGTAAATATGGTGAAGTATAAAAAGTAACTAAAGCAAGACCCACACCAAAAAGTCTAATAATGAAAAAGACAATATTGATATAAAGCATAAAACAAAGAAATCTAGGTGATATTGAGCAGATAAACCTATGAGGAAGAAATGATCAGTGAAATTGAATATAATAGAAATATGAATTCAAAATGAAGAGTATGGAAAACATTGAAAAATAAATGAGCAGAGTATCAATGTTGTGATAAAAAATAATCAAGTAGCAAATAGTATACCACACATTTGATCAGTCTCTCAGACTGAGAAGACAAAGGGGAGTTACAAACAAGACCATGACTTAAAAAAAACCATGGAAGGAAATCTTATGAAATTATAAAAACATATGTCCTAATAGCTGAATCCTAAGCATAATCAAATCCTAAATTGAAAAATGTTAAGGAGAAATCTGCTAAGTCCCATAATAAATGGATGACAGAGAAAGAATAATGAAGAAAATAGTCATGATAACAAAGGAAAACAAAGAAATAATATTGCATGCAGAGAATAGGTTATAATAACAGACTCCTCATCAAAAACTATGGAATACAAGCCACCCAGTCTGGAAGACAAATGAAATCTGTTTTAAATTAATTAAGTAAAGAAAAAGCTATCAACCTATCATCTTTGGCAAAATGAAGGTTTTTCCAGGCATATAAAAGGTCAAGAGGCATTAGAGGTGAGCTCTGGAACATTTTAGACAGGTTTTCAACCAAAATGAAAATACTACTGTGTTAGTACAGGATTTTCCAAAGAAGCAAAAATAATAATAGTAAATACACACACACACACACACACACACACACACACACACACACACAGCAGGAGCAGCAGAGAAATGAAGGGGGAATATACTGGGATACACATACAGCAGGACAAATATACACTGGGATGCACACACTCATATACACACAAAGAACAAGATTTTAATTGTCTCAGAGTTGTGAAGACTAAATCATCTGAAATCCATAGAGAAGGCTGGAAGCCTCAAAATCTGGACTTAATATCTTGAGCACTATAAGAGATAAAAATTACAAACTTTGTGATTTTGTTTATTTGAAAGTTTGATTAAAAGAAAGACTACATTGTCAGAAAGATCATTCAGTGCCATGATCTTGGTTTAGGGGGAGGGTTTTTAATTCAAAGGGACAAAGAGGAACACATTAGAAAAAAGAAAAAGCCTATATCTTGACTGAGAATTTTGGTTACACAGTGTTCAATTCTCAAATGATAAATCCCTAAATGATAAATTTGCTATGTGCAATTTTAATTTTTTATGATTTTAAAGTATATTTCAGTACCCTGATTAAGATATGTAACTTAAGAATCAAATATAAAAACATGAAAATTATACAGATATTGACAACAGAAATAATATTACACATAAAAACTTGAGGAAGCCATGCTTGAAAGGAAAGTTGTATACTTTAATGTACATAAAAGAGGAATTCTGAAAGTTATGTCTTGATTTTACCTCTCAATAAGTTAAATATAAAATAATAAAGCAAATACATGAAAAGAAGAAATTTTCATTGTATTTTTCTGTATTTCTATTAATTAAAAAAACAAAAATTTGTTTCTTCCAATATTTTAAAAAATTCATTAACTTCTGGCCAATTTGTTGAAGAAAAAATAATCAGATACCACTGGTTTTTTGGGTTTCTACTACATTTAGTCAGTGCTATACTAACCAGGGCAATAATAAGAGAAATTGAAATATAATATAAGGACTGGAAATAAATAAAAATAAGTATTCATGAGTGATATGTTATTGAATGGAAGGCAATGTAAATTAATCTGAGATTAATTATTCAAAATAGCATAAAAACACGGTCAGGTTTTCAGCAGAGGTCTGCTTCTTCAGGAAGTTTATGACCCATGAATTGCCTGTCCTCATGACACAGAGATTCTGTTCTCAGGAAATAAGCATAACCCAGCCAAATATTGTAAAAATACCGACAAACTCCTGCACAAATACATGGTGGTTTCTAGGAGGAGGGTGCTTGTGACAGCATGTGTCTCTCCTGTCCATAGTTGTTTATGAAACACATGGATATCCCATAAACCAGGACTTTTTTTCTATGAAGTACTCAAATAGTAGACATTTTAGGCTTAACAGGTCACAGTCTTTCTTCTACAAATAGTCTTTCTTCTACACGTATACACACAATAATATTAAAATGTAAAAATCATTCTTATCTCACAAGAGAGAATAACATGATGCAGAAGAGATCTGGCTAATCAGTCATGATTTGTCAACTCTCAAAACAAAAGAATGTGTCCTGTGCAAAATGACTCTTCTATTAAAACTAGGCGCCTATATACATTGCACAGAATCTTCACAGGAGACAAAAATGTGTCTTAACTGTAACCCAAAATAAAATGGTGAGCATGTTGGTATCTTGGACCTTCTCTCTCTTGTGCACAATCATTTACACGCTACAATAAGCAAGTAAGTCTTGGCAGAGGGAAAGATCTCCGATCTGTGTGGTTTGTCTGAATATTTGAGATATCTCAAAGGCAAAACTATAGCAATAAATTATATTCTTCCTCACTCCACAGAGAGAAAACAGATTTAGTTTTCCACCATAAGCAACCAAAATTCCATACTCAATTAAAAAAATGTTTTTAAGCATTTAAGCGTTAGTCAATAGGAAGCATAAGGCACAGATCCAGGAGTAAAGGAAAACAATAAGCAGATCCCTGTGATTAAGTCAGATTAATATTTAGAGGGAGTTCTAGACTGGAGCACAGAGAGCAGGAGCTCAATAAATAGAGTCTATCTTTCCAATTCCATAAGAAATAGACTTATTTTTATATATTTATCCATATGTATAATTATATATCAGGATAAATACAAGGGAATGGAAAAATTATGCCATGCTAACAATGCTCAAGAGATATCTGAAACAGTATAGTGAAACAACATAAAATATTGCCAGAAATAGTGTCATTTCATATAATTAAAGGGCAACCTCACTGAGAAAAAATAACAAAACTAAGTGTGTATATTGGAACCTGACATGAAACGTGTATTTTTATTACATAAAAATAATAGACCTGGGCTGGGGTTGAGGCTCAGTGGTAGAGCACTTGTCTAATATGCTTGAGGCACTGGGTTCAATTCTCAGAACCTCATATAAATAAATGAGTAAACTAAAGGTCTATCAATATCTAAAAAATATGAAAAAACTGAAAGAATAGACAAATTCACAGCTACAGTTGAAGATTCCAATAATATTATTTGACAATTGACAGAACAAGGCAGAAAATTATAGAAAATATATCAATGAAAATAGAAAAGCCCCATGAACTAATTATAGTTATACAATGCTCTAAGCAAACATAATGGCGAACTTTTCAAGTGCACATAGAACATTTACCAAGGTGTGCCACATTTGTTTGCTTAAAACAGGTCACAATGACTTTGTAATTACTAAAATACAAAGCATGCCCACTGGTATCAGACATGAATGAGAAAGCAGTAAGAGAAAGACATCAAGAAAATATAAAATTATCTGAAAATTAAGCAACACATTTATGAATCACCCATAGCTCAAAGAAGAAATCACAAGGGAAATTATATTCTGAGTAAAATGAAAATATAATGGGATAGATTCCAAGTTTTGTGATGTATCTACAGCTTTTAACATGTACATGGAACAAAACAATAATGCCAAATTTATAATCCAAACTTCCAACAATGAATAAAAATAGCATCAAAACCCTCTACAAACAGGAGAAAGGAAATAATTTTTAAAATGCAAAACTCCTGAAACAGAAAACAGATTTATAGTAGAATTAGTAAAATCAAACACTGACTTGAAAACATCAGTATAGCTGGGGTCATGCCTATAATCCCAGTTATTTGCATGGTTGAGGCAAGAGGATTGCAAGTTCAGTCTGGGAAAATTAGTGAGAGATCCTGTTTCATAATTATAAAGGACAGGGGATGAAGTTTGGGAAAGAGCATACCTAGATTATTCAATCCTCAGTAACCTCCCTCCAAAACAAGCAAAAAGATAGATAATAGTTCTTTAGATAATAGATCTATATATAAATAGAAAGACATATACATATCGGTGTGTTTATAAATATATATATTACATATAATATATATATATACATATATACATAAATTTCTTGCCAGACCAATCAGGAAAAAAAATAAAGTCAAACAAGGTAATATATTCCAGGATGACAGATATATTCCAAAAATAAAAAACAGAGAGAAATATTACTAGGAATTATAAAAGCATTAAAGTATAATTTTAAAAATACTATAAAGAATGATATGGTTAAAATAACGCAAGTTGTTTAAAAGACAAATTTAAAAGACAAAATACTTGAAGACATAATTTATAAAAGTTTGCTTAAAAAGAGAGATATAATTTGAATAGTCATGAATCTATAATAGCAATTGAACTCACAGTGAAAATGTTGTACAAAGGCTAGCCGAAGCACAGATGATTTCAAATGGTAATTCTATGAAGAATTTAGAGAGAGAGTGCCAATTTAAAACACTTTCAGAAAACGGAGTGAAAGTAAGCTCCTTGTTCTTTTTTTTTTAATTTATTTAATTTTGATTCATTGTACACAAATGGAGTACAGCTATTGTTTCTCTGGTTGTACACAAAGTAGAGTCACACCATCTGTGCATTCATACATGTACACAGGGCAATGAAGTCTGTCACATTCTGTTATAATCTTGCCCCCCCACCTCAACCCCACCCCTCCCGTCCCTCTATGCTATTTTTCCTTCCTCCATTCTTGCCTCCCTTCTACCCAGCATTATGCATCATCATTCACATATCAGAGAGACCATTTGGCCTTTGGATTTTGGGGATTGGCTAATCTCACTTAGCATGACAGTCTCCAACATCATCCATTTACCTACAAATGCCATAATTTTATTCTTCTTTATGGCTGAGTAATATTCCATTGGGTATATATACCAATTATACAAATATATATATATGTAATATATATATATATTTATAAACACACCGATATGTATATGTCTTTCTATTTATCCATTCATCTATTGAAGGGCATCTAGGTTGGTTCCACAATCTAGCTATTATGAATTGAGCAGCTATGAACATTGATGTGGCTGCATCACTATAATAATCTGATTTTAAGTCCTTTGGGTATAGGCCAAGGAGTGGGATAGCTGGGTCAAATGGTGGATCCATTCCAAGTTTTCTAAGGAATCTCCACACTGCTTTCCAGAGTGGCTGCACCAACTTGCACTCCCACCAGCAATGTATGAGTGTACCCTTTTCCCCACATCCTCGCCAACACCTGTTGTTGCCTGTATTCTTAATAAAAGACATTCTAATTGGGGTAAGATGAAATCTTTAGGTGGTTTTGATTTGCATGTCTCTTATAACTAGGGATGTTGAACATAAATCTATTGATTGCTTGTAGATCTTCTGTAAAGTGTCTGTTCATTTCCTTGACCCACTTATTGACTGGGTTACTGGTATTCTTGGTGTAAAGATTTCTAAGTACTTTGTAGATTCTGGAGATTAATGCTCTGTCTGAAGTGTGTGTGGCAAAGATTTTCTCCCACTCTGAAGGCTCTCTCTTCACATTGCTGATTGTTTTCTTTGCTGAGAAAAAGCTTTTTAGTTTGACTCTATCCCAATCATTGATTCCTGCTTTTATTTCTTGTGCATTGGGAGTCATGTTAAGGATATCTGATCCTAGGCCAACATGATAGAGATTTGGACCTATTTTCTCTTCTATTAGGTGCAGGGTCTCTGGTCTAATTCCTGGGTCCTTGATCCATTTTCAGTTGAGTTTTGTACAGGGTGAGAGATGTGGGTTTAGTTTCATTTTGCTGCATATGGATTTCCAGTTTTCCCCACACCATTTGTTGAAGAGGCTATCTTTTCTCCATTGTATGCTTTTGGCTCCTTTGTCAAGTATGAGATACCTGTATTTTTGTGGGTTTGTCTCTGTGTCCTCTATTCTGTACCATTGATCCACCTGTTTATTTTGGTGCCAATACCATGCTGTTTTTGTTACTATTGCTCTGTAGCATAGTTGAAGGTCTGGTATTGTGATACCCCTTCTCTCTTCTTGCTAAGAAGTGCTTTAGCTATTCTGGGTCTCTAATTCCTCCCAATGAATTTCATGATTGCTTGCTCTATTTCTATGAGGTCCGTCATTGGAATTTTAATTGGAATTGCATTGAATTTGTATAGCGCTTTTGGTAGTATGGCCATTTTGATAATATTAATTCTGCCTATCCAAGAACATGGAAGATCTTTCCATATTCTCAGATTTTCTTTAATTTCTTTCTTTAGTGTTCTGTAGTTCTCATTGTAGAGGTCTTAAACCTCTTTTGTTAGATTGATTCCCAAGTATTTTATATTTTTTTGAGGTTATTGTGAATGGTATAGTTTTCCTAATTTCTCTCTCAGAGGACGCATAAATAAAAATAATAATAAATATGCATAAAATAAAAATTCACTAGAAATTCACTAAAAATTAATTTTATATCCTGCTACTTTACTGAATTCATTTATGAGTTCCAGAAGTTTTCTGGTGGAACTTTTAGGGTTCTTCTAAATAGAGAATCATGTCATCAGCAAATAGGGATAGTTTGAGCTCTTCTTTTCTCATTCGTATTCCTCTAATTTCTTTGGTCTGTCTAATTGCTCTGGCTAGAGTTTCAAGGGTGATGTTGAATAGTAGTGGAGAAAGAGGGCATCCCTGCCTTTTTCCAGTTCTCAGGGGGAATGCTTTCAATTCTTCTCCATTGAGAATGATGTTAACTGTGCATTTAGCATAGATAGCCTTTACAATGTTAAGGAATGTTCCTACTATCCCTATTTTTTCTAGTGTTTTCACCATGAAGTGGTGCTATATTTTATCAAATGCTTTGTCTACATCTATTGAAATAATCATGTGGTTCTTGACTTTAAGTCTGTTGATGTGGTGAGTTACATTTATTGATTTCCAGATGCTGAACCACCCTTGCATCCCTGGGATGAAACCTACTTGATCATGGTGCACTATCTTTTTAATATGCTTTTGTATGCGATTTGCTAAAATTTTGTTAAGAATTTTTGCATCTATGTTCATTAGGGATATTGGTCTGAAATTTTCTTTCCTTGATGTGTCCTTCTCTGGTTTTGGTGTCAGGGTGATATTAGCTTCAAAGAATGAGTTTGGAAGGGTCCCTCCTCCTCTATTTCATGAAATACTTTGAGGAGTATTGAAATGAGTTCTTCTTTGAAGAACTTGTAGAAAGCAGCTGTGAATCCATCCAGTCCTGGACTTTTCTTTGTTGGTAGGCCTTTGATGACTTCTTCTATTTCATTGCTTGAAATTGATCTATTTAAGTTTTGTATGTATTCCAGATTCAGTTTGGATGGCTCATATGCCTCCAGGAACCTGTTGATGTCTTTCAGGTTTTCTCTTTTGTTGGACTATAAGTTTTCAAAATAGCTTCTAATTATGTTTTGTATTTCAATAGTATCTGTTGTAATATTTCCATTTCCATCAAAAATTTTAGTAATTTGGATTTTCTCTGTCCTTCTCTTTGTTAGTATGGCTAAGTGTTTATCAATATTGTTTATTTTTTCAAAGAACCAACTTTTTGTTTTGTCAATTTTTTGAATTGTTTCTTTTGTTTCAATTTCATTGATTTCCATTCTGATTTTAATTATTTCCTATCTTCTACTACTTTTGGTGATGATCTGTTCCTCTTTTTCTAGGGCTTTGAGTTGTAATGTGAGGTCATTGATTTGTTGACTTTTAATTCTTTTATTGAATGCACTCCATGCAATGAATTTTCCTCTTAGCACTGCTTTCATAGTATCCCAGCGATTTTGATATGTTTTATCTTTGTTCTCCTTGACCTCTAAGAATTTTTTATTTCCTCCCTAATGTCTTCTGTTATCCATGCATCATTCAATAGTATATTATTTAATCTCCAGGTGTTTGAATAGTTTCTGTTTTTAACTTTATCATTGATTTCTACTTTCATTCCATTTTGATCTGATAGAATACAAGATAGTATCTCTAGGTTTTTGTATTTGCTAAGAGTAGCCTTGTGGCATAACATATGGTCTATTTTAGAGAAGGATCCAAGAGCTGCTGAGAAGAAAGTGTATTCGCTTTTTGATGGATGGAATATTCTATATATGTCTTTTAAGTCTAAATTAGCGAATGTGTCATTGAGTTCTATGATTTCTTTGTTCAATTTTTGCTTGGAAGATCTGTCCAAAGGTGAGAGAGGAGTGTTAAAGTCCCCTAGTATTATTGTGTTTTGGTCTTTTTGGTTCCTGAAATTGAGAAGGATCTGATTGACATACATGGAAGCGCCATTGTTTGGTGCATAAATATTTACGATGTTTATGTCTTGCTGATTTATGCTTCCCTTAAGCAGTATGAAATATCCTTCTTTATCCCTTCTGACTAACTTTGGCTTGAAGTCTGCTTTATCTGAAATGAGGATGGAAACTCCTGCTTTTTTACTAAGTCCATGTGCATGGTATGTTTTTTCCCAACTTTTCATCTTTAGTCTGTGGGCATGTTTTTCTATGAGATGAGTATTTTGAAAGCAGCATTTTGTTGAGTCTTTCTTTTTAATCCAATCTCCCTGTCTATGTCTTTTGATTGATGAGTTTAGGCCATTTACTTTTAGGGTTATTAATGAGATATGACTTGTATTCCTGGTCATTTTAACTTATTTTTTTATTTTAATCTAACTTGGTTTTTCCTTTAATTGGCTGTTCCTTTAGGGTAATTCCTCCCTTTGCTGTCTTACATTGTTGTTTCTTATTTCTTCCTTTTGGAATATTTTGCTCAGGATTTTCTGTAGGGCAGTCTTTCTATTTGTGAATTCTTTTAGCTTGTGTTTATCATGGAAGGATTTTATTTCATCTTCAAATCTGAAGGTAAGTTTTGCTGGGTATAAGATTCTTGGTTGGCATCCATTTTCTTTCAATGCTTGGAATATGCTGTTTCAGACACTTTTTGCTTTTAGGGTCTGGGCTGAGAAATCTGCTGATATTCATATTTGTTTCCCCCTGTATGCTATCTGATGTTTTTCTCTCGTAGCCTTTAAAATTCTATCTTTGTTTTATATGTTAGGTATTTTCATTATAATGTGCCTGGGTTTGGATCTGTTGTGATTTTGTGCATTTGGTGTCCTATAAGCCTCTTGAATTTGATTTTCCATTTCATTCATCAGATTTGAGAAATTTTCTGATGTTGTTTCATTGAACAGATTATTCATTCCTTTGGTTTGCATCTCTTTGCCTTCCTCAATCCCAACAACTCTTAAATTTGGCCTTTTCATGATGTCCCATAAGTCTTGGAGATTCTGTTCATGATTCCTTACCATCCTCTCTGTCTGGTCGAGGTTTTCTTCAAGTTTAAATATTTTGTCTTCATTGTCTGAGGTTCTGTCTTCCACGTGATTTAGCCTGTTAGTTAAACTTTCTATTGAGTTTTCAATTTGGTTAATTGTATCCTTCAAGATTTTCTGTTTGTTTTTTCAGAATCTATCTCTTTATTGAAATGATCTTTTGCTTCCTGCAGCTGCTCTTTTAGCATTGCCTGCATTTGCCCTCTTGACTCCTCTTTCACTTCTTGGATCATTTAAATTATGTACAACTCCCTTTCTGACAATGCTTCTGCCATGTTGCCATTGGGTCCTTTTGGTATAGTATCTGGGTTTGTTTGGGATGTTTTCTTCCCATGTTTTCTCATGTTGCTCATGTATCTTCCCCTTTAGTAGTGCGAATCCTAGGTATTGCAGTTTCCCCTTAAAGACTTATAGGGTTTGTGCTTATTTTCAATACCTCCCCTTGAATTGAGAGATCAATATTAGCAGCACACCATATAAACAATATGTGTCTTTAATCTAAATAGTCCCTATTAAGATATTAACAGTGTTGTCTCAATAAAAAGAGATGAGCTCAAATTATTATCTACAGCATAACCAATAAGTTTGCAATAAGGACTGAAATTTCTAATGTTGGACAGGGAGGATGAGGAGAGGTATAGGACAAAACACTAATGAGATAAGAAGTGAGTCTATTGATATACTATGTCATATGTATAGTGGAAGTGGAATTCAAAGAAATAGGTTGTTAGCGTGAGGAAAAAGATTCTCCAAGGAAATGGATATATAAGAGGAAGACAGAATGATAAGAATATTAATAAAAGAAAAAGGTAGGAATATAGTGGGTATATTAGGAACAATCATAGTAATAAAACTAATTAAAAATGTTTTGCAATAAAAATATACTGTACAGTTCACCCCCTTATTTTTCAATGGCCTGATGTTTGAGAGGTGCTTGATTAAGCAGTGACCCAAGAAGAGTGCTGTCCCACTACCTCTAGGTTGGGAATGATCAATGCTTCTGGGCAGAGGTGATCTGGTATTGATAAAGGATCAGTCTCAGCACAGGAGCTAGACTCCGGGCCAGGGTGTGGGCCTGGGCACTAGACCAATTTGTGGAGGGGGCACAGACCTGTGTTCAGTGATGGAAACACTGGGCTTGATAGCCCAGGCAGGCCTGAGCTCCATGCTGGGAACTCAGGCTCCCGCAGGCGGGTGTTCTCTCCAGGAGATGCTGTAAAATGGCACCGAAGGGCCTGAGATCTGTGTTGGGGACTAAGCAGCCGCAGGCAGTTGCTCTCTCCTAAACTCCTTCTAATACTCTTATGAAGGCAGAAATGTTTTGATACCTACTAGGTCCAAGACTTAACATCTGTGGAGTCATCTTAAATCCTTGCAGCCATCTTATAAAATAAGTTTCACTTTCCCGTCCTAGAGAGGCACTTACAGAGAAAACAAAACTAAAATATAACTTCCCTTCCCACCACCTGTTAATCTAACTAACTGAAATATCTCCTTAATTGTCCCATTGGCCCACCACAAGCTTCTATGCAAGCAGCTCAAAGGACCTTACACAAGCAGTCCAAACCCGCCCTATAAAATGCCCTGAGGTTAAGCCCTGTCTGCCTCTCTCGATTTTTCTTGGAGTGATGGACTTTTGCAGATTCTAACTTACAAATAAAACTTTCTATGTGTGGATCTCATCACCTGGTTTCTGTGTTGCTCCTCTGTGTCTCATTTTCCTTTCAATACCAAAACCAAAATATCACAAATAAAGAGAACTACAAATGAATATCTTCCAATATTATATGCAAAATTCCTAACAAACTTTAGTGAGTCAATTTTAAATTATATAATACTACTAATTGGATTTTACCCTGGACATGCAAACTTGCTATGCAATTTTAATATCAATTATTTTAATTCACCATATTAGTCAGCTAAAGAAAGCATTTGGTTTCTTTTTTCTTTTGTGGTACTAGCAGTTGAACCTACAGCATGCTAAGTAAGTGCTCTACCCCTGAGCAACACCCCCAGACTGCATTTGATTATTTCTATAAATGTATAGATGGTTTCAAGCAAAATTCAGCATCTAATCATAATACAAAGCAGTAGGCAAAACAGGAAAAAAGATAACTTCCTTAACTGGACAAAAAGCATTTATGAAAAAACTATATTTAATATTAAATATTATAATAAATCAAAAATTACTTTATCTAAGACCAAGACAAAGATAGTTAATTTTTAGACACAAACATTTTTATTGTGATTAAATATCTATGTATAATTGACATCACTACCAGTGTAATGAGCCTGTGTACAACACCAAAAGTTTCCTAGTTTCTACTATGAAATATTCTTTCCTCTAGTTCCATGTGCAGGGAACCATTAATTTACTGTCAATACAGATTATGTATTTCAGAATTATAAATAAAGCAGATCATACAGTAAATATACATTTTTCTTTCTTTAATCAAAATCCTTATTTTGTGATTCACTGACCTTGGAATTGGTATAAAATGTTCCTATTTATTGCTTTCTAGATAGATAACAATTTTTATCTATTTACTTGTTCTTAGGTCTTTGTCTTGCTGTTATTAACTGTTAAAAATTACTATGAACATACACATACAGATTATTATATGATCATGTTTTACTTTTTCATCTGTAAGTAAGTGAATATTTTAAAAATCCCAACCTATATGCCAAAGTACTCATTCCCACCTGAAACATTGCTCCCTATTCTCAACAACCCTTGTTAGAGAAATCTACATAATTGTAGGCATTCTATACTGTTGGTATTGCTATCATATTGTACATTTAATTTGAATTTCCCTATCATTAAAAAATGTTGAATATCATTCTTTACACTAATTTTCATCCACACATTTTTTCTTTGGTGAAGTGTCTCCACAAGTATATCACCCATTTTTATTTGATTGTTTTAATTATTAGTTTAGGTTATTAATATATATAGCGAACACAAAGCATTTGTCAGATGTATATTTGCAAATATTTTTCTGCCATGTGAAAAAATGCATTCATTTTCTGCCCATTGTTTTGGATAAAGAAAGTATATAATTTTAATGAGGTCCAATTTATCCATTATTTTATAGTTCAAGAACTTACTTTAATTAAGCAATTACTGCCAACTGAAGAGTACAATAATTTTGTATGATGTTTTCTTCTGGTCAATTCATAAGTTTTGCTCTTAAATCTATCACCCATTTTAAGTTAAGTATTGTTTAGGTATAAAATAATGGATGAGGTTTATTCTTTGAAGATAGCTGAACAATTATTTCAGTACCGTTGTTTGAAAAGATTATTTTTCACCTTGACAATGTCTCTGTAACTTGGTTCAAAATAAGCTATTCATATATGCATGCATCTATATGCATTCTGTTCACTTGCATTTGTTTATAACTATTTTAATGAGTAATATGATGTGTTTAATACCTTAGTTTTTTAATTAAAATAATATAATGCAAGCATGTCATGTTTGTTCTTAGTTTCTAAATTTTTGGCAATTTTATATAATTTAAATAATCACATAAATTTTAAGCTAAATTTTCCATAATCTGTGAATTTGCATACTTTATATGTGTATTCTTTTTGAATGTATTTTATAAAGAGTATTTTAAAATTTATTTTTGTTTTCAGTGGTGAAGGATTAGATAATTAATATGTTAAAAAGTCACTATTTAAAATAGTAACAAAATGCCAATTATTTGGGAATAAAAGTATCAAAATGTAAATTCTCATTTTTACAACAGCTGAAACATGGTGATAAATTAGAGAAGTCATAACTAAATGAATATGTATAACATTTCTATGGATTAGGAGATACAGGAGTTTAGGGAAGAAAATTCATTTAAAAGTTTACATTACACAATATGACATAATAAAAACTCTGACTTGGATGTATGCATACTTGTGTCTGTATGTAAACTGACAAGTCTTTAAGACAAATAGCAAAGAGCTAATAATGGACCAGATCTCCAGAATGGTGGGGAAAACAGGCTCCCTTTTTTTTTTTCTTTTTTTTTTTTTTTTTTTTTTTTTTTTTGATAAACACACAGCACTT
>JAJEJO010001859.1:165139-183845 GCA_020662805.1 Glaucomys volans
TTTTCTTTCAGAGCTTGAAATATGTTGTTCCAGGCCCTTCTTGCTTTTAGGGTCTGGGCTGAGAAATCTGCTGATATCCGTATTGGTTTCCCCCTGTAGGTAATCTGCTGCTTTTCTCTCGCAGCCTTTAAAATTCTATCTTTGTTTTGTATGTTAGGTATTTTCATTATAATGTGCCTTGGTGTGGATCTGTTGAAATTCTGTGCGTTTGGTGTCCTGTAGGCCTCTTGTAATTGATTTTCCATCTCATTCATCATATTTGGGAAATTTTCTGATATTATTTCATTGAACAGATTGTTCATACCCTTGGTTTGTATCTCTGCGCCTTCCTCAATCCCGATTACTCTTAAATTTGGTCTTTTCATGATGTCCCATATTTCTTGGAGGTTTCGTTCATGATTCCTAACCATCTTCTCTGTTTGTTCGACTTTGTTTTCAAGATTAAATATTTTGTCTTCATTGTCTGAGGTTCTGTCTTCCAAGTGATCTATTCTATTAATTATGCTTTCTATTGAGTTTTTAACTTGGTTGATTGTTTCCTTCATTTCCTTGTTTTCTTCAAGGATTTCTGTTTGCTTTTTTCTCAGAACTTCTATGTCTTTATTGAAATGATTTTTTGCTTCCTGAAATTGCTCTATTAGCTGATTATTCATAGCCTGAATCTGGTCTCTCATCACCTCATTCTCTTCTTGGATCATTTTAATTATGAACATTCTGAACTCCATTTCTGTCATTCCCTCTACCGTGCTGTCCTTAGGATCTCCTGATGCACCATCCAGGTTTGTTTGGGACACTTTCTTCCCGTGTCTTCCCATGCTGCTCATATATCCTTCCCTCTAGTAGTGCAAATCAGAGGGATTTCAACTTTCCTGTAAAGACCCAGAGCTTCCCTGCAGATTTCAAGCAACTCACCAGATGTTTGAGAGGTGCTTGATCAAGTGGTGAACCAAGATAGCCGCTATCTCACAACCTCCAGGTTGGGAATGATCAATGTTTCTGGGCAGAGGCAACCAGGAGACGCAGCACCGTGGCCCTGGAGCTGCAGCGCCGTGTCCCCGCGGGAAGGGGTGGGCTTAGGTCCGAGGGCTCAGAGAGGTCAAAATGGAGACTCTCCGCCAGGGAATCTGTAGAATGGCGCGGACCAGGCCAAAATTCCCCGCTGGGGCCGGCAAGCAGCTCCGTTCCCGGGTAAATCTCACCTGAAGCCACAGTGCTGAAGCCGCAGCGCTGTGTCCCCGGGGAAAGGGGTGGGCTTAGGTCCGGGGGCTCAGCGAGGTCAAAATGGAGTCTCTCCGCCAGGGAATCTGTAGAATGGCGCCGACCCAATCTAATGGTTTATATCACTAATTTGTAAATTCATCAATTGGTGATGATGATGATGATGATGATGATGTGTGTGTGCAGGTTTACAGCAAGTGTTATCCCCCAATTGTTTTGTTTTTTGCTGTGAAACAAAAGTGCATCTTACTCATTTTCTAGCAATGCTTTAATAAATTGTTAGAAACTTAGTGTCCTAAAATGGCATAAACTGTTTATCTTTCTATTCTGTAGTTTAGAAATCCAACATGGGTTTTGATGGGCTAAAAGTATATCAAAATGTTAGCAGAACTGCATTGTTTCTGGAATCTCTTTCCTTGCTCTTGCCAGGTTTAGATGCTGATGCTATTTCTTGCCTCAAGACCTCTTTCTTACATCTTCAATAGCAGCAGTTACGACTCTCTGTGCCTTTCTTAAGTAGTCACATCTTCTGACTCAGTCTTCTGTCCCTTCCAAATTTAAGGACATCAGCAAATATATTGGATCCATCTGCATAAACCTGACAAATCTGCCTATCTTAAAGTCAGCTGATGAACAATCTTAATTCTATCTGCAGCCTTCACTCCTTTTTGCAATGAGACCCAGAATATTTACATGCTGTTGGGATTAGGCCATGGACATCTCTGAGGCAAGGGACATTATTCTGCCTACCACATATATCATAACTTTTATTTCCATTCATCTTAAGAAGAGGGTAATCATCATATATTTAAGAAACACTGTGATTCTTGATTATTCATGAAATGAAACCAGTGCTTCATAAATTTAATGCATTTTATTATGAAGATTAGATAAATGTAGAGTAAGGTAAAGTATACTCATCCTTCAAAGAGTCTTGGAGGTGTTTGCCTTCATCTGATCTTTTCTTTTTTAACTTCATTTATTTTTTTATGTCGTGCTGAGGTTCAAACCTAGGAGGCAACCACTCTACCACTGAGCCACAACCCTAGCTCCCTTCTTTTTATCTTAAAACAAGAAATTTAATGAAAGATTTTAATAAAACATGTTCTTAATATTTAATGAATTCAAATGTTTATGAATAAGAGCTATTTGTATTTCATTGTCTTTCATGTTCATTCAGTAAAACCCAATGTGTAATTGTTTACTGGCTTTGGAAAGTATTTTAGTTTAAGGAAGAAAAAGTTTTCTGGTGTTGCTCTGCATAAGATTTGGTAAAGGTAAGTTCAGTTTAGCCTATGTCAGATTCAACTTATTTCCTCAACCTGTCTTGTAATGAGCTGTGAGAAAGAACTGAGGAAGGACTGATAATAATATCCCCTCAGGTAACTTTTACATTTGCTGTTAGATAAACCATCAAAGAATGAATTTAAATGTAAGAGTAAAATATACTAAGAGAAAACATTACAGTTTAGTGATTGTAGTATCCGGTATTTCAATGGTATATATAAACATTAATATATGGATGTAGGTCAAATGTTTCATATGTCATGTCCATACATATATATTAATATTAAATGCTCATTTTTAATTATAAAGACGAAGAAATCCACAGTAATATTTATCTAATTATAGTGAACATTCAAGCCCACGATCAGACTATAAAATGAAAAGACATTATTTTAAAAAAAAATTTAAGGGGGATAAGAGCTGGGATCAGCTTTGAGAATACGAACATATGATAATTTTATTGCCTGCTATGAAATACAGTAAAAAATAAAATAAAAATATGGTATGGGAAATGCTAGTAAAGACATATTTTTTCCATAATTTGTTTGCCTAACTTAATACTCTGTGCAGGTTTTGTCTTCTTTTAGTCATATACCTGAAAATTGGGTATACATTTAGCAATGCATGGTATATTGATGAATGCAACAATTTTTAAGTAAGGATAGAGCACTTTCATCTTTATCAGATTAGTAACTTTATCCTCCCTTTAATTTGATGACATTTATAATAAAATAGCACATATTTAGTTGATAGAAAATTTAAGAGATCATTTTACTTGCCAAAACAAATCTGTTATTCTCTCGGAGCTCTAAGCAGAACATTTTCCTTTGATTTATGACACCAACACAAAATTACAATGCTGTTTTATTATAATATGTGGAATTTAAAATGATATTAACTGAATGTGTAGGGCTACAAACATCATGTTAACTTAAAAATTAATTTATATCTTTAAAGAAGTCTGCCAATTGTAACTAGTTTCAATTTCTGTAAATACAAACACATCTTAGATTTATGTTTTTTTCCTGAGGAAAAAAATAAGGTTTAAACCAAAAATTACAAAAGTGCAATTATTTCAATAAGTTATTCTTTAGTTTATGTGGAGTTACATTAATTCAGAGAATGAGAATCTAGTGTGTGTATGATAAAAATAACAGAATGAATAATATCAAAACAAAGAGTTAATAGTTAGTTGCACTTACATAATCATGCAGAGAAAGCTAATTTATACTCAAATGTCTATCAACTTTTTCCTAATGCATTTATTAGTTGTTACAATGAATAAAATCTACATTAACTTTTCATTAATTATTTCCATAATGTAAGGAGAGGAATTTCCCTACATTTGATCAACAACATTGGGTTGAAGGCCACAAAGGTATTGTCTTCCTTTCATTGTGTCCTGACTAGATGTGTTGAAAATACTTATAGAACTCTAAAAAAGTGAGAGGACAGTCAGACCACATGCAGCACAGTATTTTCAATTAATATTTTAATTATGCTCTGTGAAATCTAGTGATACATTTTTATTTCCTAAAAATAAATGAGGTAAATCTCATCAGAGTTATCTACCCCTATGGATAGCCATTTATATGATAAACCTCTTTGATCTACAACTGCATTACAAAAACCCAATTGTTTCATGCTGTTCATGGAAGTCAGTAATAGGACACAGACTGTGATGCTATTAAAGCAATTCGAAAGCAGAATATTAGAATGTCTACTAAAATATCACAAGTGATTACCAAAGTTTTATAGAATGCTAATGTAGAATGTTGTAGTATTGTAGTGTTTGCTTCTGTTTTACCATTTTGCCAGTAAATAATGCTACTAATGTAATTATGTTTCTTATCCAATAGAATCCAGCTTTTACTCCCAAATCACAGAATTGTATTCATCGTAATAAAATGGACTTTCTTTCCTTTCTATGAATCACTTGATAACTCTGCATGGTTTTCATTTTTAAAAACTTCTTTTAAAAATATGTTTAGTTGTAGATGAACACAATACCTTTTTTTTATTTATTTTTAATGTGAATTGAATAAAGTGCCTCCCATGTGCTAGGCAAGCGCTCTACCACTAAGCTACAATCCCAGCCCCTTCTACGTAGTTTTCAAACTAAATACTTTGTTAACTTTGCATTTGCATCTTGACAAACTAAGGTATAAATCGTAGTAAATTTTCATAAGTTATTCCAAAAACATGTTGAGATTCAAAGCACCAATATTGTTTTCATGCTTAAAAATTTAAGTTGAGGAAAATAAACTTCAGAAAATGCAAGTTTTATACAACATGATCATGAAAATGTTAGTTCTGAAAACAGGGTATTTACAGTGTTAGTAGTCCAAAAACTGTCCTTTACCGTTCTTCCACACTTCTTTTGTGATGATCCTCCCTCACCTGAAACTAAACCAAGTAGGGTTTTCACTCTTCCATAATACACCAGTACCTAAAACTGGTGTGTTATTTCTGAGGGCCAGTATATTGGTAAAAAATGATATTTCTAGATGTTTCCAGATATTATTCAATCTAGCCCTTAACTCACTTGCCAGTTGGAGCTTATCACACTAGAAGCATGACCAAAACAGATTTTCTCCCATCTTATTTACATGTCTCGTGGTTTACTACTTTGTTTCTTCATCATTGTTTCACGCAACTTTTAAAATGTTCATAAAATGCAGAGAACAGTATAAAATTCAAAGATAATTTAAAATATTTTCCTTCTACCTGGCATGGTGGTGCACACCTATAATCCCAACAACTCAAGAGGCTGAAGCAAGCGAGCCTCAGCAACTTAGCAAAAACTTGTCTCAAAATTAAAAATGAAAAAAGAAATTATTAAAAAGTAAAAATAAAAACAATTAGGGAAACATGTAGCTCAGTGGTAAAGCACTCTTGGAATAAATTCCCAGTACTCCCCCCAAAAAAATTCCTTCTTCAATATTATCATATTATCATGTGTAATAGGAAAGTAAAAAAGTGGGCAGATTTGACAACACGAATGGAAAGCAACAAGATCAGTACGTATTTATGCCAACATGATGAGGGGAAGACAGAACACCAATGACAGATCACTAAACTTATTAACTGTTGTAACAGTTTTTCTAATATTTTATGTGAAGAAGTTGAACCATGAATATTAATAATTATTCAGATTGAATTTTGTTCTTGATTCATTAAAGGTTAATTTCTCAACTATTTCTTAACCACTAGAACAAAGCTACTATTTCAGTTTAAAGGTATAGAAACATTTCTATGGTGCTTGACTTTGAAATTTTATGAGGTCTAAGAATGTTTGTATTGATAAAATTCATGGTCAAAATTATTATTAAGGATTATGGGATGAGTATAGGAAATTTAATACTTGGGTGCTTCTCTTTGTTTTTTGATGGATAGCACATCCTAAGAATAATAAGAATACTTTAAAAATTAAGTAAATGTTTTGAAATGAGGTGCAATGTAATATAAAACAGAGTGCATTTCATTGGAAGAAAGTAATAAAATTTGCTCCAATGGGCATGGTGGAAAGTTGTCACTTTTGCTATCCACAGTGTCCTAGAAAATTATAGCCTTCGGTCATTTTGAACATTATCAGCACTGTTTTGTGATAAAATTATTAAGGGACTAGACTGTCACACTCTTGAGAATAGACTGCACAGTGGCCCTAATTCCAATAAAAACTTGAGGAAACTTAACACTGACTTATATGTCCAGATGGACAACCATTATATCATACTACTTGCTATTTTAATAGTTACCTCAGTTCATGGTGTAGTTTCTACATATTGTCCAAACAATATGTGTTACATGCCCTCTAGCAAGGTAATATTTCTCTCAAAATGGAGAATATTTACGAATGAATCTTTTACCTTCTCCAAAATAAATGTGAATAATTATCCAATGCAGTTTTTGTTACACACAAAGTGCTCCACACATTTCCTTTCAGGGGATCTGTAGTTGCCGTCTCCTCCTCACCGCAATTCCTATGTGTGCCATATATGAAGTTTTTGTTCAGCATTTATCCAACTGCTAGTGCAATTTCAGCTTCTGTTACATAGTTTTCACTCCATCTTTTCTCTTCATACAGAAATATATCCTGAAACCCCAAGCTAAGTTTTGTATTCCATACGCATATTGATAAATCCTCCCTCCTGCTAGGGGCCCTTTTATAGCTTTCTTTCTAATAATTAAATGACCACCAGCAAGCATAGTGTGCATAGAATTTAAAGAATCAAACTTGTTTCTTAATTTTCCTTTTAGCAAAAATGATTTTTATCATTTGCTTCCATTTCTTTAACATTTTAAATAAATTTACTACTGATTGAGGCAAAGGTTATTTCTTAGCACTGTTTAATCCTCTTTACATTTTTAATTAGCATCATGTGTTTCTATTTTCCTGTGAAAATTTGAAGAAGTTTAACACTCTGGGTGTATGTCTTAAATTCATATGGCAAAGTTTAAGTAGGGAAATGTACAGCATTAAAAATAAGCGACCCATTTGTAAACTGGCAAGTTGGATCAGTGAAATACAAACAGAATGTTATAAAGAAGCACAAGAGATCATGAAGATGAAACTGTTCTTCAGAAGTTTAGAAAGAAGACAGTGGAGGAAGACAGAGCAAAGCGTGGGCTTCCCAGGACCCTCTGAGAAGTGATTATCTCCCAAGACAGAACTAGGGTACCACTTGAAAATGCTACACAATCAAAAAATTTAAGTCATAAGAAACAAAAAGAATGATTTTTAACTTGCTGAACTCAAAGATGTAACAGTGATTCCTCAGATGCATTTATCAGTAAGTAGTTTTTAAAATTTATAATCCTCCCCAAATAAGCCATTTCAATTTCCATTTCTAGAAAACAAATTTAGATACTTGTTAAGATCTCCAGTGGACAATAATTTCAGACTTGGATCAGATCCTACTTATAGATATTTTTTATGTTTAAAGATACTCTAATTTTCTTGTGTAATTAAAACATTTGGATTTTAGTACTTGTTCACTCTCTATATTTTGATCTCCTATACTAAATACAATTTTTAAATGTGAAATTTAAAATAATTTTTACACGTTAGTATGTTTCTAGCCCTCTTGTCATATTTTAATAAAGTATTATGCCAACCCCGAGTTTAAGCTCTGTTGGGAAATTGCAAAGTATATATCATAAAGTAAAAATGAGTCTTTCTACAAGGACATTTTTACATTTCCCAAAGAGCAATATTCAAGACATATCTATATGAAGACAAATCTGCCCATACTTAATTTATACAGTTTCATTTTCTAGAGATCATTTAAAAATCATACCAGCAATTTATTTTTCCAGGTGATCCTGTAACACACTTCTATCAGAGATTCCAAGGGTTTTCTGCTATCATCATGGAGTTAGGGAGGAAGTCTTTTCATTGTTTGTTTTTTTTTTAATATAGTAGAATTTTTGTGATTCTTACAATAAAAAAAAAAGTGCTCATCTTGATTGTGACTTTAGTCACTGCTCTACTTTCTTCTCTCCTAAATCACAAATAGGTAGGAAAACAGTAGATAATTTTGGAAGTGCACCGGCACATGAATCACGTCTTCAAGCTTAATGGTGAAATGGTATTTGGTATGAGTTTAGGTGCTCTGACAAAGGGTAATTTTAGGTAAGCGTTGAAAGGTTGACAACAGTTGCTTTGTAGATTTGGAAAAAAACAAGTTGATACAATCACATAAAACTGTTCTTTTAATGGCAGGAATTCTTTAAAAAGAAAAAAAATGCCTTTGAAGTACTGATTTTATGGTTTTAGATATACCTCTTAGAAACTTCTTAGAAACTTCTAATTTACTCACATTAAAAATGTTAGAAAAGCAAATAAAGTAGTACAAAATTTGTTCTCCTTGTGTTCATCAGTATGCTTTTTCTTATTTACTTACCTCTATCTTGTTGCTATTAGAAAGAAAATAGGTTGAGAATTAAGTGTAAATATCTGATACCAAGTCAATGTTTAAAGACTTTTAGCTTGTTTCACCTTAATTAGGCAGACTGACAAACCAACTGTAGACTGGAGATTTGCTAGGCTTATTATAATACCAAGAAAGACCCATTTTATGAAAAGTTAACATTAAAGCATCATTATTTTAAAGAAAAATGTAGATATGATTTATAATTGAACTCTATTGCTTGGTAGATGGAATGTGTCAGTACACGAAGAGGAAAATAATGTTAGTTTATTCAGAATCAATCAATTCTTCCCACTAGGTGGACACTGAGTATTTCTATTCATTTTCCATTCCATTCAGAGAAGAGCCAGGGGATCACAATGAAGAAGTAGTAAAAGCTGGAAAAGAAAGAAGTAGCAGATAAAAACTGAAAGAAAAAATGGGAAGGACTTAAAAACTTTTTGTCTTTTACTTTAATGAACATTGTAAAACATCTTTGAAATATTTTTTTCTCCATAGTCTCATTTTTTGTAATGTATTTATTCATTTCTCAAAGGTTGCATTAACATGTGTTTTAACATTATTTCCTTTCAAATAATTAGCTTACCACTGCTGAAACAATTATATTCTTTTATTTTTAAGAAAAATGTATATTGAATTAAAAGTGAAGGTTCTCTTTAGCTTTTGATTAAAAAATAGTTTAGAGGAAATGAAAGCTGATGATGTGCTATTTTCTTCTTTAAACATATGTACATTAATATGAATTTTTAGTGTTCTGTTTTTCTTTCTATTTTAGGAGTAGGTAAGTTAGGTTTGTTTTAAGAATTCTGACTTTGTGCTAACAGATTATCCTAAAAGATTATTCTTCAATCTCCTTTAATTACAAAATATAATATTATGAAAACCTTTCTTCTTATATTTATGGTTATATTCTTTATAACTTTTGGCTTATCAAGATCCTTTTTCAATTTCATATCCCCAAGTTAATTGTCTGACAGACCTGTTTATCTCATTGCTTATTGACTTTTGATCTTTAGATATCTTATAGGCTTTTCAATTTAGATATCTAAAAGATATTCCATTCTTCATCGTTCCACATGTTCTTTCCACATCCCCCCAGTCAATTCATAAACCCCATTGAGCTACTCATAACTAAAAACTAAGAGTATTCCCACTTGTTTCAATATTTCTTTTGGTACCATCACCCTGAAATGTCCAATCCATTACAATCTATTCATAAGTCAAATACCTATAAGATACAAACATTTAATGTCTCTCATGCAAATTTAATTATCTTCTTGCCACTGGCAGTACATTGACTGAAAGGCCACCATTATCTTTTGTGACAAAATCTTACCCAACTACTATTTTCAAGACTTGTTTGCAAACTGTTATTTATAATGAAGCCAGAAGAAACTTTCTGTACTTCCATTCTTCAAATCTGCTTATCATCTGCCCTGGCCTTTAGGCTCAAATTCTATCACATTTGATTCAGTGGACCCTTTCCTAGAAAATAGCAACAATTACAGAATCACAGATGTGTAGGGTCAGAGCATAATGATCCCAATAGACACATTTTCACATTATAATTCATATCCAATGCTTAAGATAAAATTAGTTTTACCAAATATTATCTTAACATTTTATAACAGTTCTAACAGTAATTTCAAGAAAACCTAAACTATTATGTATAAACAACTGGTTTATATTTGCAATTCAGTACAGTAGTAAAGCTTGCAGTTCATCATTCCGGATGAAATGGTAAACTAATTTGAATTAAAAGTACTGTGAATCAAAATATAATAATTGGAAAGTGGTTTAAATAAGTAAAAAATCAGGATGAAACAATATTTCTCTTTAGTCTGAGCAAAATACATTTGTTTCTAGTTCTCTTCCTAACAAATATTATAAGAAATTTGAATTGTACTTTTAAAACCAATTTTCCCCCATGCCTCAACTTTCTCCTCTTCCCTCCCATAGTCATCTGTAACTATTCTGCCTTGTTCTTCAATCATGATGAATTAATTGTAGTTCATATTTTGTGTTTTATCTAAACATACATGTATTTTCACATCATGGCATTTGTTCCCTGGTTTGAATATTGACATTCTTTTTCTAAAAGAAAAAATACTTGATTTTCTTAGCCCCTGTGTTCTTGAGTAGATATAAAAAATCTTGAGTACTCCTACTCATGGATCAAATCTTTATTACAGAGTACATGCTTCTTAAAAATCTGATTTTTAACCATTTTTTACAATACACTATTGGGACAATATGCTATATGACCATCTTCCTTCCACTGAATTTTATTGTTGTGAACCAGTATACATTCCTTTTCTTTTAATGTTCCATTTTGTTAATTTATTGAGATTTTACAAATAAATGAATAAATGGGATTCTTTAATGTATGGACTAGTTTTAAGATGTTGTTGGAGAGGAGTCAAGATGGCAGAGCAGAGGAAGTTACTCTCCAAGCTGCTTCATGGTGCAAGACCAGGAAAGTGGACAAATAGCTACTCTTGGTGATCAGTGAAAAAAAGAAATGCTACTGGGATTTGATATTTAAACAGATCAACTACAAACAATGAAATTGAAGATGTCATCAAAAGCCTACCAACAAAGAAAAGCTTAGGACGGGATGAATTCTCTTCCCAAAGAAGAACTAATACCACTACTCTTCAACTAATTCCATGAAATAGAAGAGGAAGAAGCATTTCCAAACACATTTGATGAAGCTAGTATCACTCTGATACCAAAAACAGAAAAAAAGACACATCAAGGAGAGAAAATTTCAGACCAATATCCTTGATGAATATAGATGCCAAAATTTCTTTATAAAACACTGGAAAATTACATACAAAAACATTAAAAATAATGCACCATGATCAAGTTGGGATACAAGGTTGGTTCACCATATGGTAATCAATAAATGTAATTTGCCACATCAATAGCCTTAAAAACAAGAACAAAATGATTTTCTCAATAAATGCAGACAAAACATTTGCCAAAATGTAGCATCCATTCATTTTCAAAACACTAGGAAAACTAGGAATACTAGGAACATGTCTCAACACTGTAAAAGCTACATATGTTATCCCAAGGTCAACATAATTCTAAATAGAGAAAAAGAGAAAACATTTCCTCTAAAACTGGAACAAGACAGGAATTCTCGCTTTCACCACTTCTATTCAACATAGTCCTGGAAACTCTAGCCAGAGCAATTAGGCAAAAGAAAGAAATTAAAGGGACACGACTAGGAAAAAGGGAGCTCAAATTATCCCTATTTGCAAATGATATGGTTCTATAAATATAAGATCCAAAAAACTCCAGCAGAAAACTTCTGGAACTCATAAACAAATTCAGCAATGTAGCAGGATAGAGCATCAATATCCATGTATCCATCAATATCCATGTGTTCCTGTACACCAATAATGAATGAGGTGAAAAAGAAATTAAGAAATTCATTCCAATCACAATGGCCTCAAAACTAAAAAAAAATATTATTTGGAATCAGTCTATCAAAAGAGGTGAAATACATCTACAATGAAAACTACAGAACACTAAAGAGAGAATTGAAGAACACCTTAGAAGATGGAAAGATTTCTCATGTTCTAGGATAAGCAGAATTAATATTGTCAAAAGGGCCATATTACCAAAAGTGCTATATAGTTTTAATGCAATTCTTTTAAAATTCCAGTGATGTTCCTAATGAACAGTCATGAAATTCATTTGGAAGAATAAGAAACCAAGAATAATCAAAGCAATACTTACTGGAAATCCATATGTAGTAGACTGCATTTGAATCCCTCTCACCCTGCACAAAATGCAACTCAAAGTAAATCAAAGACCTAGGCATGAGGTAAGAATCCCTATATCAACTAGAAGAAAATATAGACCCAACACACCATCATACCAGCTTAGGAACCTCCTCAACAAGGTGTCAACGCCTAAGAAGTAAAATCAAAAGTCAATAAATGGGGTTGTATTAAACTAAAAGCTTCTTCACAGCAATAGAAACAATCAAGAGCTTGAAGAATGGTAGGAAGTCTTTGCCACCTACACCTCAGATAGACCATTAATCTCCAGGATATAAAAAGAACTCAAAAAACTCAACACCAAAATAATTAATAACTTAACCAATAAATGGACAAATGAACAGACATTTCACTGAAGAAAAAACAATAATGGTCGACAAATATACAAAAACATGTTCAACATCCCTAGCAATTAGAGAAATGCAAATTAAAAGTACACTGAGATTTCATCTGACTCTAGTCATAATGACAACAATCAAGAATAAAAGTAGTAATAAATATTGGCAATGATATGAGGGATAAAGTCCACTCATACATTGCTGGTGGGGCTGCAAATTGGTGCAACCAGTATGGAAAGCAATATTCCTCAGAAAACTTGGAATGGAACCACCATTTGCCTCAGTTATCTCACTCCTGGTATATACCCAAATGACAAAAACAACATCGTACAGTGACACAGTCACATCAATGTTTACAGCATCTCAATTCCCAATAGCTAACCTATGGAACCAACCTCAGGTGCCATTCAACAGATGAATGGATAAAGAAAATATTATGCATATATATCATATGTACACATACCATGGAATATTATTCAACTGTTAAAAAGAATGACTTTTTGATATTTGTTGGAAAATGAATAGATCTGGAGATTATTATGCTTAGCAGAATAAGCCAATCCTGAACAACCAAAGGTCAGATGTTATCTCTGATATGTGGATAACAACACATAACAGGGGGATGGGGAGGGAAAGAATAGAAGTTCAGTGAATTAAACAAAGTGGAATGAAGGGAAAGTAGGGAGCCAGGAACAGGAAAGATAGTGGAAAGAATCTGACTTATCTATGTACATATATAAATACACCGCAGTGAATCTCCACATCATGTACAACCACAGTACTGGAATCCTAGTTAGAATAAGATACACTGCATGTTTGTATAAATATGTAAAATATATTCTGCTATCATGTAAAACTAAAAAGAATGAATAAAGTTGTTAAAAGAGTGCTTTTCATAAAAGATACATCACAAGCTATGCTTCAGAAGGAGGAATAAGTACAGCAACATATTCATTTTTCAGGAGAGCAGAAATAATTTTTTGGACTATAGGGAGTGTTAAGATATGATGAGTCATAAGAGTGGACTAAGATGATTAATCATATTACCATTTTAAAATTTGAGGTTCATATTATAAAAATACGATTCAGTGCATTAGAAAATAACTCCTACAGTTTCTTGATGTAGAAAATAACAACTGCAGATTAATTTTATAATGTGTTATGCCAACAATTTTTGTGTCTTTCAATCAATCTCAGCAATGGTGAGATTTCAAGTAATATCATTTCTTCAAGTAATAATATGGATTAAAATAGAGACACTACATTACTTAGAGTAATTCAACATTATTGTTGAGATTGATTGAAATCCCAGCAACTCTGGAGTCTAAGGCAGGAGGATCCAAAGTTTGAGGCCAGCCCCAGCAATTTAACAGGACCCTAAGCAACTGAATGAGACCTGTCTCTAAATAAAAACTAAAAAGAACTGAGGATGTAGCTCAGTGGTAAAGCATCCCTGGGTACAATCGCCAAAACAATAATTAAAAAAAGAGTTTATTGTTTCTGGAAAAGGTGATTGATGATGGACAGAGAAGGGATAAAAACTGACAGTGTTCCTGTCCATTTTCATCAATTGAACTGTTCTTTTGAACACATTTTTCCAGGGGAATGGAATTGATGATACCATGCATCATCACTGCATATGCCCATCTTACCTGTTCTGAGCTTGATATTGGACTCGATCTGTAGTTATTTGTATTAGCCTATTCACATGCATTATGGAAAACACAAAGAAAAAATGGATATGGGGAGACAATCTTTCCTGAACTAATAATCTTTATAGTCCTTAACACCTTTCATATATTATAGCTATTTTTATAGGCAGACATAAGTAGACTATGTTTTATGTAAATATGTAATCACAAGGAATTGTAATGAACAAAGATGAATGATGAAGTGAATTGCTTAAAGAATATCCTTGAGATTAGATTTTTCCTGTTATTGAAATCCACATGTCTTCCGCAAACTTGCCACAACTACTGTTTATATTCAAAGCCCATGTGTTTAACTAGCTATAATCTTGCTAATGGAGTTTCTTTAAATGTATAAAACCAGAAGAGTAATTAGGCACAAGTTTCAAAAACTGGTATGTATAACACACTTTTTAATGACTTTAGATTCATTTCCACTTTACATAATGTTTAAAATGTAAATGTTGCAATTTATATGCAAGTAAAATATTTACTTACTGTATTTCTTGTGTATGATGAAAGTCACTTGATTTTCAGAAATTTATTAACCAAAAATATGAAAAATATATGCTAATCTATGAACTCTACTGTTCTTACATTCCAATGGATGAATAAGGACTAAAAATCTGGAAGTTAACATAAATGCTTTCCTTTACTCATAAAATGTTATGAAAAGCTGCATGAAGAATCAATGTAAGCTTTTCTCTAATTAACTTTAGGTTCAATATTAAGGATATCATTCAAATATTCCTCTTACATAGTTATTTTCACATCTCAATTTCTGAGGGATAAAATTATTTTTATCCATGTCATATCATTCAGAAATATCTAAATGATTAGAGGCAGTAATTACAAGTCTAATACAGAACGAGGGTTATTTTTTCTTCTTAAATACAATATTGGAATTTACTCCTAACTATCATATTAGAAATCATCACTCATAGTTCAAGGATCCATAATTCACAGGATCCAGATACCTCAAAATTCCTGATTCATATCAAACTCTCAGAGAAGAAAATAATGCTGTCTCAGATTTTTTTAAATGATTAAAGGCAGCTTACATAAAATTAATATGTCAAATTTATACAAATGATAATTTTGAAAAATGGGAACATCAATTAATAACCTCTGAGGCAACTTTTATAAGCATAATATACATGTAATTGGAGTCCCTGAGACAAAACAGGAGGGTTACAAAAGTTTTAACTTTAAAACATAAAAAGACTTTTAGCTTTGTCAAGATTTTGTTTCTTAATTAAATTTACTTTTTAACTGGTATTTGAAAACAGAAAATTAGCACATAATAAAAGGGTGCCATGTGAGCGTTCAGTAAAAATATGCATTGTGTAATCGTTAAACATATCTCCTCAAGCATTTATTACTTTTTTACATTGACATATTCAAAATCTTTTCTTCTTATTTCTTGAGATGCATTAACTATATATACTGAACCTGCTGTGTAATATTACACTATGACTTCCTACACATAAGTGAATCTTAGTACCCATTGCTCAGCCTTTCCCCGTCCTTTCCTCCTCCTACTCTAACAAAATTTTGTTAATAAAGAAATAAATTTGATTAGAACTAAAGCCTCCTGATCCAAGCAGGCAATGACATTCAGCAGGTTAAATACTAAAAATAAATAGAATATGACACGTCTATCAAATTATTCAAAGACAATAATAAAGCATAAAATATTTAAAGCAGTCAAAGGAAGAGATCCATTATGTACAGAGGATTTATCATGTGCATCAAACTAAGGTAACGATGGCAGCATGATTCTTGCTGGTAATAATGTGAGTCTAAACAGATAGCATCAGATTATCACATCAAAGCATTTTAAGTATTACTGTTTTAGTTAATAGGAGAAATTTTAGATAAATATAATTAATATATTCAAGAAAATAAAGTATGGAAAATGTCAGTAGTTACTGGAAAAATCAGCAATTCTCACTTTGCTTGCCACCATACTAACTGAAATTTGTGCACTGTGAAAGTGTGTTCTTGCTTTTCAATTTTTCAATGACTTTGGACTTCAATAACAAGTCACAGTTCCAATCTGCAAGAAATTCAATTAACTGTACTATCTAAAAGGAAGACTATTGGCAAGTTAGGACTGTGTGTGGTTCCACATATATACAAGTATTTTTCCCCATTTTTATAAAGAATGTCATTTGTGTTTGACAGGAATTCCATTGAACCAGTAGATATTTTAAGATAGTCTAAACATTTTTGTCAATATTAATTCCTCCAATCTATGAACCTGAGCATAACTTTCAATTTATTTGTGGCTTCAACTTCTATCATCAGTGTTTTATAGTTCTTAGTTTAGTTTTTCCTGTTTTGGGTTACATTTATTCTGCAACAATTTTATAGCTATCGTAAATATGATTATTTTCTGTATTTACTTTTCATGTAGTGACTATCAATGTATAAATTTGCCACAGATTTTTGTGTGTTGCTTTTGTATACTGTAAATTTTCTAAATTTGTTTATTAGGATTTTTTTTAATATTTAGTGTTTTCTTTAAATAAAATCATTCCACCTCTAAACAGGGATAATTTAACTTCTTCCTTTCAAAAGAAACGAAGAAGAGGAAGAGGTGGGGGAGAAAGAAAATGAAAGCTGATTGCATTATGCTACCTAATTTCAAAATACATTAAAAAGTCACATAAACAAAACAGCATGTCACTGGCATGAAAACAGACACATAGAATAGGGAGACCACATGTAAATCCACACATTCGCCATCATTGGTTTTCAACACTGATGCCAAGAACTTATATGAGTAACAAAAAGCTCTTCAATAAGTTATGCAGGGACAAATGGATATCCATATTCAAATGAATGAAATTAGACACTACTATCTCAAGAAACATTAAAAAATGATTAAAGATTTTAATGTAAGACTCAAAACTATGAAATTAAGGAAGACAATGTAGAAGAAAAGCTCCAAGACATTGGTCTGGGCAATAACTATTTGAATGAGACCACAAAAGTGCAGCAAAAAAGCAAAAATAGACAAATGGTATTATATAAAACTAAAATATTTGTGCACAGCAAAATGAACATTCAAAAAGTGGAGAAACAACCTAAAGAATGGAGAACATATCTGTACATGATACAACTCTTAAGTGCTTAATACCAAAATTAATAAGGAACTCTAAACTTTCAACAGCAAGAAAACAAAAATGAATTTAAAACATTAGGAAAGATATCTGAATATGAATTTCTTCAAAGAAGAAATACAAATGGTCCACAGATATATGAAAAATAATATTCAAGATCACAGTTCTTTCAGGAAATGGAAATCAAAACTACAATAAGATATCTCCTCTCTCCATGTAGAAAGATTATCATTAAAACGACAGAAAAGAACACATTTTGGTAAGGATTTGGATAAAAGGAAACCCTTACACATTTTGCATGGGAATGTAAATTAGTGTAGCCATATGGAATATAAAATGGAGTTTCCTAAAAAAATTTAAAAAAATATAAGTCCTATATGATCCAACAGTCCCAATACTGGGTATATATCCAAAGGAAATTAAATCACTGTCAAAGAGACATCTGCACAGCAATGTTTGTTCAGCACTATTTAAAAATGTCAGTGTTGAATCCATCAATGGTCCATCAATAAATGCACGAAACAAAAACAAATGAATGGATAAAGGAAATTACACGCACACACTAAAAAGCTATATACCCTTGCAAAGGATAAAACCTGTCATTTGTGGCTATATAGATGAACCTGGAGGCCACTATGTTAAGTGAAATAAACCAGGTAGAGAAAGGAAAAAGCTACATAATCCTACTCATGTGTGAAATTTTAAAAAGTTGATGTCATAGAAGCTGAGAGTAGAATGGTGGTTCCCAGAGACTGAAATTGTTAGAGGAAAAGTGGAGAGTTGTTGATCAAAAGTACATAAAAAGTTATTAAATATAAGAACTAAGTCAAGAGATATGTTGTACAGCAAACTGACTACAGTTATCCACAACATATAGGTAATGGAAAGGAGTAGATGCTGTACGTTCTCCCCAAATGATAGATAGTATGTTAGATAGTACATTTATTTTTTATCTACTAAGCATTTCACAATGTACATACACTTCGAAAAAATCACTTTTCTACATGATAGATACATATATTGGTCACATTGGAATAATTGCTAGAAACCAAAGATAAAGAAAAAAATCTTAATAATATCAGGTATAAAAACTAATTGTAGAAACCACGTTAAAAACAATACAGAAAAAAATGTAGATCTTTAAAGTGTTGAAAGAAAATATTAAGCATTTTTTTCAGCAGAAATTAAAGTATTTCAGGTAAAAATATGAAAATGCAGGAGTGATTCAAAAACAAAAGAAGTTTAAAATAGTTGTAATCATGTCATCAGCAAATAGGGATAGTTTGAGCTCTTCTGTTCCTATTCGTAGTCCTCTAATTT
>JAJEJO010001859.1:184245-205702 GCA_020662805.1 Glaucomys volans
TTAAAATCCCAATGACAGACCTCATAGAAATAGAGCAAGCAATCATGAAATTCATTTGGAGGAATAAGAGACCCAGAATAGCTAAAGAAATCCTTAGCAAGAAGAGCGAAGCAGGGGGTATCAAATACCAGACCTTCAACTGTACTACAGAGCAATAGTAACAAAAACAGCATGGTATTGGCACCAAAATAGACAGGTAGATCAATGGTACAGAATAGAGGACACAGAGACAAACCCACAAAAATACAGGTATCTCACACTTGACAAAGGAACCAAAACATACAATGGAGAAAAGACAGCCTCTTCAACAGATGGTGCTGGGAAAATTGGAAAATTGGAAATCCATATGCAGCAAAATGAAACTAAACCCATATCTCTCACCCTGTACAAAACTCAATTCAAAATGGATCAAGGACCAAGAAATTAGACCAGAGACCCTGCACCTAATAGAAGAGAAAATAGGTCCAAATCTTCATCACGTTGGCCTAGGACCAGATTTCCTTAACATGACTCCCAAAGCGCAAGAAATAAAAGCACGAATCAATGATTGGGATAGAGTCAAACTAAAAAGCTTTTTCTCAGCAAAGAAACAATCAGCAATGTGAAGAGAGAGCCTTCAGAGTGGGAGAAAATCTTTGCCACACTCACTTCAGACAGAGCACTAATCTCCAGAATCTACAAAGTGCTCAAAAATCTTTACACCAAGAATACTAATAAACCAATCAATAAATGGGCCAAGGAAATGAACAGACACTTTACAGAGGAAGATCTACAAGCAATCAACAGATTTATGGAAAAAATGTTCAACATCCCTCATTATAAGAGAAATGCAAATCAAAACCACCTTAAGATTTCATCTTACCCCAATTAGAATGTCTTTTATTAAGAATACAGGCAACAACAAGTGTTGGTGAGGATGTGGGGAAAAGGGTACACTCATACATTGCTGGTGGGAGTGCAAGTTGGTGCAGCCACTCTAGAAAGCAGTGTGGAGGTTCCTTAGAAAACTTAGAATGGAATCACCATTTGATCCAGCTATTCCACTCCTTGGCCTTTACCCAAAGGACTTAAAATCAGATTACTACAGTGATGCAGCCACACCAATGTTCATAGCTGCTCAATTTACAATAGCTAGATTGTGGAACCAACCTAGATGTCCTTCAATAGATGAATGGATAAAGAAATTGTGGTATATATACATAATGGAATATTACTTAGCCATAAAGAAGAATAAAATTATGGCATTTGTAGGTAAATGGATGATGTTGGAGACTATTATGCTAAGTGAGATTAGCCAATCCCAAAAATCCAAAGGCCGAATGGTCTCTCTAATAAGTGAATGATGATGCATAATGTGGAGTGGAATGATGGCAAGAATGGAGAAAGGACAGAGAGTATAGAGGGAAGGGAGGGGTGGGGTTGAGGTTGGGGGGTAAGAATAATAACAGTATGTGTGACAGACATCATTGTGTACATGTATGAATGCACAGATGGGGTGACTCTACTTTGTGTACAACCAGAAAAACAATTGCTGTACTCCATTTATGTTCAATGAATCAAAAAAATAAATTAAAAAAGGAAAAAAAAATTGGCGTAAATATAAATGAATATCAAACTATAAAATAGTGATAGTAATATTTTAAATGGTCTCAAATATATGCAAGTTAAAATGCTGGCAAAATTGAAACAAAAGAAGTGACTAGAATTCATGGGGATAATGTGGTTCAAGTTTTGACAATTTTTGGAAAGCCTTACAAAAGTAAGGCTTGTTTTCATAATTTTTTTACTCCCAACATTCCACAATCCATACATAAACTCTGGTGTAACCACTGTACAACTAGGAGAGACCAGAAGGTAAAATAGTAAATGGAAGTATTTAATTTATTTCAGAAAAATGAAAACTTGATCTTGAGGTATATATGTCAAATAAAAAATATCTATTGTTAAATGATTAATATAAATGAACAAGACAGTTCAATGCTTTATCTATGAATTTTGACCTATAGGTGCTCAATTAAGTAAAGGATAACATTTATTTTTAGACTTGCTAATTTTTCATCCAAAAGAAGAGCTTATTTCCATCTTTCTCATTACACATTCTTGGGCATACTGAAAGAATGTAAAGCAAGAATGGGGTGATTCAGGAAGAGAGCAGAATAAAGCAACAGAATAAAGCAAACAGCACTAGCTTTCTCCACAGGATAGAAAAGAACAGTAAATGTATTACTTCTGAAACATACAAGGGGCCCAGCATCCCCTGATATAGACAGCAGAGAAAAAAACATCCTGGTAAAATTCAAAGACTAGTGAGAATTACAAAGAGAGAGAATTGAATTCCCCAGAGCCTGGGGCTTGGTACCTTGGTCAGGGGAAGGGACTCCCCTCTTAGGGGATAAAGGCTAAAGGTGAGCAGTCACATCCTGGCACAGAAGGCTACATACTGCAGATGAACAGCTTAAATATGGTAGTAATCTGGAATCTCCACAACAAGCTACTTTAGGAAAGAAATCCACTGCATCTCTCAGCAAACTCTTGGAGTGCAATAACAAGTAACCATCCTGAGAAGGGCCTTAGGTCTGAGAGTCTACTGCTCAGGTAATCAGAAAATCTACATAAGATTATCTTAGAGTCTGTGTGGACACCCGAATTCATGGAATGGGCAGCTGGCACATGAGATGCTTTTGGCTTGGGGTTTTTGGTTTTTGTCACAAATCTTAGAATTTTGTGCACAGTGGTTTTAGTGAACTTGACCTCTGTGACTGTGAGGGACACGAGGCACATACGATTTTGCATATGGTAAGAGCAGGTCTGAAGTCTACAGATTTGAGGGCAACAGGTTGTTCAGTTTCTACAATCCTCCCTCAAGCACAGAATGTGGTGATTCAATTGACCCCACCCCAACCCTAGCGGGTATTGGCATTTGCTACACTACTAGCCCCACAGACTGAAATCCTGCAGAGTGAATATCAGACTGGAAAGTCAGATTCCACCCAAACTCAGTTGGTCGGAAATTATTATGCACTAAAGGCTAGAAATTACTTGTGCTTCCTGGCATACAGATTGATCACATCTGGAAAGAATATACCCTTGGGGGAGTTAATCTTTCATCTTATCCTGTTGGGTAAAAAATGCTTAGCAGAACCTGCATTCTGCCCCCAAATAGTTTGACATAGCTGAGAAAATTTTCAGCAAACTTGAACTCTGATCCACTGCACTGCATACCTAGAAGATTCTAACCTCATAAGTGCTGAAGAGGTTAGAGAGGCATCGGCCATGATCAGAAACCTTTATTAGTTTTCTGAGCAACTTGGCTATGATAATTTTTTGACTCATCTTTCTCCTCCATGTACTCCATCATTTTATTATTATTCTATTTTTATATTTTTTATTTGAAAGGTTTTTCCTTCTTTAATTTTATTTTAATTAATTTGATTTTCTTTCTCATGTTCCCTTATATTTCTATTTTTATTACTTTTCTTTATCATTCTCATTTTTATGTTATTTATCCATTTTTGTTATTTGTTTCTTTATCTCCTTTTTTTTTTTTTAACCCACTTCAGGTGCTGGGAATTGAACCAGGGCCTTGTGTACATTGGACAGGTACCTGGCCTCTGCTCTAGACTTCCAGGTCAACTGAAAGCAGCTAAATCAACTCCACCTCCACCCTGGCAGAAAAATCTACTTAAAGAAATGGGGGGATGTTATCTCTCAACTATAAACATGTCTCCAGGAAGGCATAGCCATGGAGAGGCTTGTCATTTGGCTTATGGGGAGATGTGCTCACTGTGGCTGCAGAGGAAAAGTCCACAATGACTGCTGCTATGATATTTATGCAGGACATCTGTATTGACTGCCCACTGTTGCACCTGGTCTGATCACATAGGCAGGTAAGACTGAAGGTGAGTTCCACAGAGGGAAATCTGTGATTCCAGACACCATCCCTCCCTGTAAAACACCTATATCCAACCCAGTCTCCAATTAGAGGATAAAAACTTCTGGCCCTTTGACAAAACTGAAACAATCAGCACAATTATTGGTTTCAAGTAACGAAGCTACAATTTCAGTGTGTGTGGAAATACCCAGTTCCTGAAAGGGGTTACTACTTTCACAGAATGAGTGACCATGGAGGATGCATCCACATGTTCTCTACATATACCACATCAGCCTGAAGTACCAGAGTGCCACCACACCTGTAAGACTTACAGGGGCAGACTGTCTAACTCAGACAATGTTTTGTGTCCAACCATGTATCATAAATAAAGAAGCTAGAGGGATTACACTGCAGAGTCCAACTGGAAATACTCTCAACATTTTACAACAAACCAATACTTTCAGTCCAATTGGCAGAAGAAATTTGCATACTAAAAAGGATACTATATAAAAATGGGAAAAAATCCATACCAACACATGTACAAATTTCAACATAGAAACTAAAGAAATATAAGAAAAGATCATAAATCACCTAGAGTTCATAACTCCCTAGCAGTAGATTCCAAAGTTTGCAAAGTGGATGAAATGCTGGACAAAGAATGATTTTTTTTTTAAAATAAAAGCTTAATATACATCAAAATAATACAAATAAATAGCCAAACTGAGGAAGATAACAAAGGATATGAATAAGTAATTCAATAAAGAGAGAGATTTTGAAAAATAACTGAATGAAAATATTGGAGATGAAAAGTTCAATATGTCAGAAAAAAATTCAACTGAAAACCTCAGAAACAAACTATATCAAGCAGAAAACCATATACCTGAACTTAAGGACAGTTGGCTGTAGTATTTAATTTAGAGATCAATAAATGGAGGCAGGAAACAATGAAGAAAACATACAAGACTTCAGCAAAATTTTAAAATTTAATATACATATGATAGGCATACAGAAGGATGAAGAGCTAAATTCTGAGGACACAGAAAATATTGAGTAAAACACCACAGAAAACTTTTCTAATCTTGGTGAAGACATGAACATCTAGGTACTGGAGGTATTTGGAAACCCAAAAACACATGAGAACAGTAGCTCTCCATGACATATTGTAGTTAAAATGCCAAAAGTCTATAAAATAAAGAATATTCAAAGAAGCAAGAGAAAACTGTCACATCATCATTAAAGGCAAAGCCATGAGACTACCATCCAATTTCAATTCAGAAAATCAACAAGGCAGGAGGATATGGTAAATTGTATTTCAAGTTCTTGATGAAAATTATTACTAACAAAGATAACTATATGTGGAAGGTTATGCTTAAGAATCTAAAGAGAAGTAAAGATGCTGCAAGATAGACATAAATAAAGGGAATGTATTACCATTAGACAAGTGTTACAGAAGATTCCTAAGGGAATCTTATACCCAGAAGAAGGATAAAGATAAATACAATAATGACATGCAACTAAATTCCACTAGAAGTATAGACACAAATAAGAAATAGGAAAGAAACACACATTATTAATACAGTAGACCATCAAACCTCTAAGATGAATAAAAGAGGAAGAAATGTACATAGAATATTCAAACCAACTAGAAGCAAATCAACAAAATTACAGAGAGAAGTATCTACCTTTCAATTAGGACTCTGAATAAAAATAGCCTTAAATCTCATCTAAGGACACAAACTAACTGAATGGAATAGCACAAGATCCAACAACATGCTATATTCAAGCACCTCACCTCATTTCCCAACACATAAAGAATAGGAAAAAATATTCCAAGCAAATACAATCTGAAAGCAAGCAGGGTTAGCTATTTTTATGTTCAAAAAAATAGATCCTTGGACAAAATCAATTAGAACACACCAAGAAGGTCATCATATGTTGATCAAATTAAAAATATATGAAGAACCTATAACAATTATCAATACATATGAAGTAAAAATCGGAGTTTCCAGTTTTATAATACAGATGCTATTCAACAAAAAGGGAGAGATGAAACTCATTGCAATAATAGTGGGGAAAGTTAACACCCAACTCTCACCAATAAACAAATCATCCTGACCAAAACATCAACAAGGAAATGCCAGAATTAAATTATTCTATGGCAAAAGGACTTAACAGACACCTATAGACTATTCCATTAACCAGCTGAAGAATACACATTTTTTTCATAAGCACATGGAAAAAAGAGACCATATATTAGGGTACAAAGCAAGTCTTAGTGAAATAAAAAAATTGGAATAATTTATTGTATTTTATCAAATCATCATAGAATGAAATTAGAAATTTACAACAAGAGAAATGAGTATACAAACACATGGAGACTGAACAACTCACTTTTGAACAAATACCAGACCTTGAAGAAGTCAGAGGAGAAGTTTAAATTGTTTTTGTAGAAAATTGAAATGGAAAGAAAACATTCCAAAGTCTGTGGGATAAAGCAAAATTAGTACTGTTATAAAGTTTATAGTCATGAGTTCTTACATTGAAAAAAAAACAAACATCTCAAAGATCTTGATGGAGTTCAATGTCAGAAAAACAAAAATGAACCAAACAAGTAGAAAGAAAGAAGTCAGTAGAAAGGAAGATATTATAAAGATCAGAGGAGGAATAAATTAAATAGAGAGTAAAATAATAGTAAAATGGATCAAAATAACTAAGATTTGATTGCTTGAAAAGATAAAAAAATTAACAAACTTCTACCAAAATTGTTGACAAATAAGAAGACCCAAATAAAAAATTTTCAAGATGAAAAAGGAGACAGTAATAACATATTACTGAAAGTCATAGGATTATTATAAAATATTTTGAGAAAGTATATGATAATTCATTATAAAATCTAAGAAAAATGGAGACCACATATAAACTATCAAAGTTGAACCATGATAATATGAAAAAACCTAAATTGGTGAATAACAGGTAATGAGAATGAAGAAATAATAAAACGTCTCCAAAGGACAACTCAGTTTTCTGTGTATTGAATGATGAACTTTATCAGACATTTAAAAGAAGCAAGATAAATTCTTCTCAAACTATTCCATGAAACAGAAAGAGAAGGAACCATTACAAACTCTTGACATGAAGCTGTGCTACCTGGCTATGCCAAACTGGCAAAACACACACACAAAAAAAATCCATAGACCAATATCCCTGATGAACAGAATTCTGCAGAAAAGTACTTGCAAACTGAACTCAACCACACATTAAGAAAATCACTATGATCAGGTTGGTTTTATTCAAGGGATGCAGGAATGGTTCAAGATATGCAAAACGATAGTCACTATAAAGAGCATAAATACAGTTCAGGGGTAAAATTTCATAGGCACCTCAGTAGATACAGGAAAAAAAAATCTTTGATAAAATTCAACATTATTGATTATATCCTTGAATAAATAAGGTATAGAAAGATTACATTTTCCCAATACACAGGCTACAAATGATAAACCCATAGCCATAATCATATTGAAGAGGTAAAAATGAAAACATTTTCTCTAAGATCAGGAGTAATGCAAGGTGTCCAGTATCACCATTCTTACCAAAAATAGTATTAGAAATTCCAGCCAGTACAATTAGGCAAGGATAAAAGCAAAACACATACAAAAAGGAAAGGAAGTAGTCAATGTGGAAATGATATAATACTAGACATAAAAATCCTGAAGACGTTTACAACTGATAAGTTCAGCAAAGTAGCAGGATACAAAATGAACATACAAAAATAATTTTATTTTCTGTATAATAATGAACTCACAAACAATGAGATCAGAAAAGCAATTCCACTCATAGTAGACACACACACACACACACACACACACACACATACACAAATAATTATAATAGGATTCCTCAGAATAAGCCTGAGTAAGGATATGAAAGAGCTCCACAATGGGCATTACAGAACATGAAGAAGTCCCTATCAGAACCTTCATCATAATTTTCACAGAACTGGAAAAAGCAATGCTAAATTTCATGTTCAAAAAAGAAAATCTGGGGCTGGGGTTGTGGCTCAGTGGTAGAGCGCTTGCCTGGCATGTGCAAGGTCCTTGGTTTGATCCTCAGGACCACATAAAAATAAAGAAATAAAATAAAGATACTTTAAAAATAAAGCACAGGGAGAAAAATAGCTGCAAAACCTGTGTGTTTAAAAAAAATTTTTTATTCACCAAAGCAATCCTGAGAAGAGTGGGTAGCAGCACTGGAAGCATCACAATACCTGATTTCAAAATATACTGCAGAGTCATAGATAAACAAAACAAAACAAAATCCCCAGAATGGTGTTGGCATAAAAAAGATCTGTAGGCCAATGGGAACAGAAGACCTAGAAATCAATCCACAAATCCATACATCTTCAAACAAATGATGATTCTCAACAAAGTTGTCAAAAAAAGGATGGACAAAGGACAGTTTTTTCAATGAATGGGTGCGGAGACAATTGGGTATTCACATACAGAAGACTGAAACTAGACACATATATCTCATCCTGTACATAGTTCAAATCAAAATGGATCAGAGACCTTAAAACTAGATCCAGATTATTGAAAGTATAGGAAGAAAATATGGGGAAAAGACGTCAAGGTATTGGTACAGGGAATGATTTCCTGATAGTGTTTCCAGGAAACACTGCTGTCATGTTTTCTTATATTCTAAGAAGTAAAACTTCTCTCACATTTAACAGTGGCATTAAACACTGAAATAAATCAAAAATCGAAATATCTTTATAAAATTTTATTAACATGAAAGTTAATCTTTAGTGAGCATTATCTGACAGAAACTGTAAAAAATTTACCTTATTTCATTTATTTAATGGCACAATGTGAGGTTATCCTTGTGATCATGGTTTCCTAGATAAGGAAATTAGTGCTTTGATATGATGCAGATGATAAGCATGAAAGAGATTCCTAATTTGTACCAGAGTGAAATTCATAACTGGATACTTTGAGTTCACAGTAAAGATGATTTACCAGTAAATTAATCAACTCAATTATAAAAAATGACAAATCTATCAACCAGAAAATAATATTGGATATTATCAAATAAGGCTGTAGTTTGGTTTCGGGAAAACAGTGATGTATCTAAAATGAAAACAAAATTGTTATTCAGTTAAGCTACCTAGAAGTTCAGTTCCATAAGGAAAAACTAACATGATTTAAAACTCATAAGATGTCTCCATTCAATGAAAAGCCAAGAAATAAATTTTATAGCAACTTAAGTAATTTCTTATTTTCTGGATCACTGGTGTTGAAGGGTACAGCTGAGTCATGCTTTTGATAAGACACCAGTTGTGCAGTACATTTGTCCTTAAAAGCAAAATAAAAATAGAAATCCCAGGGAATGAGTTAAAGGGCAAGAAAAATCTTCTGTGTGTCATCAATCAAAGCATATTCTATAATGCATGAGGGTTAGTGGGAAAAAGGAGAATAGAATTTAGAGATAACAGCAAATAATTACAGGAAAGATACAGATTAGACATTTGGCATAACCAGTTATGACCCTGATCTTGAAAATAAGGATATAAAAACAATTACTATGGATACTAACTTTTGAACTCAATTTATTGCAGTGTGAAGACTATAAATTCTTAAATTGAGAGGATATAGAGTTTTTAAAATGTCACGTATTTTCTCTGAAGGAAGTGATTATAATTAATTTGAATTTTTTAAACTCAAAAAATAATAAATGGCCTTAAAATGGAAAACAAAACCAGGCAGAACAGTCAGATAATTCGAACAGATATGCAAATTGCTAACCAACATGAAATATTGAGCTAATATTAGAATAATTAAAAATTAACAAAACAATTATTTTAGAGGCATGTTTTTATGAAAATTCTGTTTGTAAAACAAACACGATGAAGCAGACATTCTTCCCTGCTGATGATGTAATCCTAAAATACTGAAACCTATATAGCCTTCCAGAAACTGAAAGGAAATTATAGGTCAGGAGTCTCACTTTGGGAAAACATAAATGCACCTAAAATAAAAAATAAAGGATGGTCAAATTGTTGTGTCCTGTTAGTAACATCAATATTTTCAAATAACTTTTGTTAGCATTAGCATATAAATAAATGAAAGCAAAGAAGGAAAAAGAGAATAATATTTCAGTTTGGTTACTAAATTCTTTAAAATACAACATTTCTTTTTATTTTATTTTATTTATTTTTTTAGTTGTGGATGGACACAATGCCTTTGTTTTTTTTTTTTTTATGATTTATATGCAGTGTTGGAATTGAAACCAGTGGTAGGCAAGTGCTTTACCACTGAGCCACAATCCCAGTCCCAAATCCAACATTTCTTTATGAATACTTATACAAAAGAATAATGTTACTTTTCTACTGAAAGAATTGTAGGCAATTTTAATTTATGAGTATTTTTATTTTTTACATTTATTGAACTGAGTTGAATAATTACTTGTGTTGTTTGTTATAAAACTAAATAAAATTAACAGAGCATGATTTATATAAACAATTGAAATGACCATGAATATTAAAGTAAATTAATTATAATACATTTCAAAGATGTTATTTTATAAACATAATTGATAGAAGATATGTATAGATAATTTTAATGTGAATAAATTATTTATCATGATTAATATAAACACAGCATTTGGTAAAAAATCAAAGGTATAACACTGCCTTTTTATACAGAGTTTGGATATGCTTTCATCCTAAAAATTTATGTTTTTAAAAGAAGGCATTATTTTATGCAAAATATCCAGTAGATTTTTTACTTTCCACATACCTGAAACAAATGAAAACCAACAAATGAGTGGGAAAGAGAGACAGAGAAAATAAGGGAAGCATAAGAAATAGACATCAAAAAACAAGATGTCAGAAATAAGAAGAAACATATTGTTAACACAGTAAAGACAAATTACTGGGCGTGATGGCACTCACCTGTAATCCCAGCAGCTTGGGAGGGTGAGGCAGGAGGATCGCAAGTTCAAAGCCATCCTCAGCAATTTTGCAAGGCTCTAAGCAACTCAGTCTGACCCTGTCTCTAAATAAAATAAAAAATAAAAAAAATAGGGCTGGGGATGTGGCTCAGTGGTTGTGTACCCGTGGGTTCAATTCCCAGTACCAAAAAACAAACAAACAAACAAAATAAATAAATAAATAAAAATTGAAAAATTCCTTATATTGAAATGCTGATTAGTTTTTTTTGTTCTTCCTAACTAAATAAATAAAACTTCAAGGATAAAAAAGTGAAAGATTATGTCAAGAATGAAAATTAAGTCTAACAAAAATTAAATGCAGGGAATATATTGTGGAATAACTAATCACATGTCGTAGAAGGGCACAACTTCAAATTACAATCAGACTCTGATAACACAGTTCAAATTGGAATAAAGAAATATGCTAGTTTAAAATTGCTGTTGTTCTACTCTTAATTTTTGTTTGCCAAATTTTTAGCAATGAGCATATGTTACTTTTAATTTTTTTTTCAATTATCTTATTCTTAACTTTTAAATATATTCTGCTCAGTTAATCATTCACAGATATTATTATTGAAATTATAGTTTATATTAAAATTTATATCAAAGTCTCTTTGATAAAAACAATCTGATTAGCGTTTCTACATTAAAACTGAGAATTTCTTTGTTTTTAAATTTTAACTGATGCAAAAGCATTATTTATGGGTTACCATATGATGTTTGATACATGTCTATCTGTTGAATGTTCAAATCACAGTAAAGGTATCTGTCTCCTCAAGGATTTATCATTTGTTTATTGTGAAAATATTAAAAATCTTTCTCATTGTTCAAGGTATACGGCTCAATCATTATCAGTTGTCACTATATTGTGCAATACAACACCAGAAACTTCTTTCTTCTCTCTAAATATAGCTTCATAATGTTAATCTGCTCTCCATCATCCTTCCCTCCCCTCCACTTTTACCACTTTCTGGCAACACCATTGTACTCTGAATTTGTATTAGCTTTACACAGATGAGTAAGATCATGTGGCATTTATCTTTCTGTACCTGGCTTATTCCACCTAATACCGTGACCTTCATTTCAATCCATGTTGACACAGTGACAGGATTTCATCACTTTCTATGGCAGAGTAAGATTTCATTGTATTAATAAACCACATTTTCTTTATTCATCTGTTGATGCACACTTAATTTGATTCTGTATTTTATCTATTAGGAATGGTACTGTAATAAATAGAGAAGTACAGGAGTCTCTTTGATGAACAGATTTTATTTTCTTTCAATATAACGAGTATATTAGAAATACTTTGTGACATTGAAATTCATAGATCATATTGTAGTTCTATTTCAATTTTTGAGAAATTTGTATATACTTTTATATAAAAATCACACTATTTCACATTGCTACACACAGTGTTCTAGGTTTATCTTATCACTATATCCTTGTCAACATTTGTTGTCTTTTATCATTTCAATAATAGTCATTCTAACTGGAATGAGGTAACATCTCCGTGATTTACATTCTCCTAATGATTAGTGATGTTGAACATTTTATCATAGACGTTGGACATTTGTATATATTCTTTTGACTAATGTCTCTTTAAACCTATTTAACACATTTTTAACCAGATTACTTATTTACTCTTTTATTTATTTATTAACTATTGAGTTGATGAACTTTTTGTATTCTAAATACTAACCCCTTGCCAGGTGTATAATTTACAAATTTTTCTCCCATTTTGTATGTTATATTTCCACTCTGTTGATTGTTTTATTTTCTGTAAAGCAGCATTTAAGTTTCATCATTTTTTTTCCATTTTTACTTTTGTTTCTGGTAGTTCAAGGTCTTCTGCTTTGACTTTTTGCTCAAGTTGGCTTTGGCTATCTGGAGGGCTTTGTGGTTTCCACATGAATTTTAGGACTGTTTTTTGTTTGTTTGTTTGTTTGTTTGTTTGTTTGTTTGTTTCCAAAGATCTATGAAGAAATTCACTGGGATTTTGACAGAGATTGAAATGAATCTATAGGTGACTTTGAACAGTAAAGACATAGTGACTTTCAATTCTAGAATATGGGAAGGTTTTCCATTCATTTGTCCTCTCTTCTTTTCTCTCATCAAGATTTTATAGTGAAAGACTTCTACAATGAAAACCACAGAACATAAAGAAAGAAATTGAGGAAGATCTTAGAAGATGGAAAGATCTCCCATGTTCTTGGATAGGCAGAATTCATATAATCAAAATGGCCATACTTCCAAAGGCACTATACAGATTTAATGCAATTCCAATTAAAATCCCAATGGAAGAAATGCAGAATAGCCAAAGCAATCCTGGGCAGGAAAAATGATGCAGGAGGTATCACAATACCAGACTTTAAACTGTACTATAGAGCAATAGTAACAAAAACAGCATGGTATTGGCACCAAACAGACAGGTAGACCAATGGTACAGAATAGAAGATACAGAGACAAACCCACATAAGCACAGTTATCTCATACTAGACGACAGTGCCAAAGACATGCAATGGAGAAAAGATAGCCTCTTCAACAAATGGTTCTGGGAAAACTGGAAATCCATATGCAGCACAATGAAATTAAACCCATATCTCTCACCCTCTACAAAACTCAACTCAAAATGGATCAAGGACCTAGGAATTAGACCTGAGACCCTTCACCAAATAGAAGAAAAAGTAGACCTGAATCTTCATCATGTTGCTTAGGACCAGACTTCCTTAACAAGACCCCCTGAGTGGAAGAAATAAAAGCAAGAATCAGTAAATGTGAGGGATTCAAATGAAAAATTTTAATAATCAATATTGTGAAAAGAGAGCCTACAGAGTGGGAAAAAGTCTTTTCCACACACACTTCCACACTTCAGACAGAGCACTGATCTCCAAAATTTATAAAGAACTTAAAAATATTTACACCAAAAATACAAAGAACCCAATCAATAAATGCGCTAAGAAACTTGGCCAACACTTCACAGAAGATATACAGGTGATCAACAAATATATGAAAAAGTGCACATCATCTATAGTAATTAGAAAAATGCAAATTAAAATCACCCTAAGATTTCACCTAACTCCAATTAGAATGGCTATTATCAGGAACACACGCAATAATAAGTGCTGGTGTGGCTGTGGGGAAAAAGGCACACTCATACATTGCTGGTGGAGTTGCAAATTGGTGCAGCCACTCTGGAGAGCAGTATGGAGATTCTTCAAAAAACTTGGAATGGTTCCATCATTTGACCCAGCTATCTCATTCCTAGGTTTATACCCAAAGGTCTTAAAATCAGCAAAGTACAGAGATGCAGCCACATCAATGTTCATAGCTGCTCAATTCACAATAGCTAGATTGTGGAACCAAACTAAATGACCTTCAATAGATGAATGGATAAAGCAATTGTGGTATATATACACAATGGAATATTACTCTGCCATAAAGAAGAAAAAATTATGGCATTTGCTTGTAAATGGGTGGAGTTGGAGAATATCATGCTAAGTGAAATAAGCCAATCCAAAAAAACAAAGGCCAAATATTTTCTCTGATAAGTGAATGATGATACATAACAGGGCAGGGAGGGATTGCTGGGTGGGGAGGGACAAGAGAAGAAAGGAGGCACTTTGGATGGTGTAGAGGAAATGGGATGGGATGGGGTGGAGGAAGGAAAGATAGTAGAATGACACAGTATTTCCTTATGTATATGTAAGATTGCATGAATTATGTGAATCTACATTGTGTACATAGAAATGAAACCATAGAAATGAAAAGCTATACTCCATTGTGTACACAAAAAAATGGTGTACAAAAATAAAGTTTTTATGGGTTTCATAGTACATGCTGCTGTAAGTTATTTGCAGCTCACCGGTTAAGTTTATTCCTATAGTTTCGTAAAACAGCTGTTGGAAATGGGATGACTTTTTAAATTTTTTTTTCAGATAATTTGTAACTGTTGTATAGAAATGAAATTTAATTTTATATTGATTTTGTATCTTAAATTTACTGAATTGTGTATTAGTTCTACTAGGTTTTTGTGGAATCTAAGATTTTTCTACATATAGGAATACGCAATCTTCAATTACAAATTGACTACCTCCTCTCCACTTGCACGTTGTTTATTTATTTCTTTGGCCAGCTTACTGTGTTCTAAATGTGGTGAAACTGGTCACACAGGTCTTGTTCCAGATCGTAGACAAACTTCCATGTTGCCCACTTCATGATTTCAGCTATTGACTTATTATATATAAGGTACTTATTGAGACATTATGTTGAAGAACATTCCATATTTAGTGCTTTTATCAAAAAGGGTGTCAATTTTTCAAAAGTCTTTTCTAAATCTTTTGATATGATCATGTAATTTTAATATTTTATGCTGGTAGTATAAAGTATCAGGTATATTAATTTGCACATTTTACCCATTTTTTTACAATAGAATCAATCTCATTTAACCCATAGTTAATAATCTTTTTAAATGTGCTATTACATTGTGTTTGCTAGGATTTTTTAAATAAATTTTGTATCTATGTTCATAAAGGATACTGTCCTACAGGACAAAAACCTACAATTTGTTCTTTTGTTTGTTTTCCTTCTAGTACTGGGATAGAACTTACTGGTGTTCCACCATTGACAGACACTCCCAGCCCTTTTTTTTATTATTTTGGGATTGGGTCTCACTAAATTGCTGAAGCTGTCTTCAAACTTTCAATCCTCTTGTTCCTCCCTCCTGTGTAGCTAGATTTACAGGTGTGCACACCTGCATCCGGCTTTGGATTATAGTTTTTGTTTGGTTTGGTCTCATATATTTTTTTATTTTTTAAATTTTTCAATACTGTATCTTTATTTACTTTTGGTATCAGGGTAATGCAGGTGTCATAAAATTAGTTTGGAAGAATTTTCCTCTCAATTTTTTTTATCAAATTAAGAAATATCAGTACTAGTTATTGAAAACAAACATATTTGGCTTTTCTTTAATGAATAACTTTTATTGCTGATTCAATGTCTTTTGTCATTCATTACTAGTCTTTTCAGGTTTTCTATTTCTGCAGGATTCAATCCTGCTAAGGAATATGTGTCAAATAATTTGTCCATTTTCTCCAGGTTGTCAAATTTATTGGTGAATAGATGTTTATAATAATCTGTAAAAATCCTTTTTATTTCAGATGTCAGTATTAATGTCTTTTCATTCATCTCTGATTTTATTTACTTGAGTCCTCTCCTTTTTGGTTAGTTAGTCCAGGTAAGAGTTTTTCAGGTTTTGCTGATATTTTATATATCTTTAATTCTCTAATTCATTTATTTCTGCTCTTAATTTTATTCTTTCTTTCTTCACATTAAATGAAATTTGAATAAGCTTGTTCTTTTTCTTCTTCCTTGAGGTGCAGTGATCTGTTTCTTGTTTTTTGTTTTGATGTTCCTGCATTTTGGAAATAGGCATTGCTTGCCATAACTTCCCTCTTAGTACTCCTCTTGATGTATCCAACAAGGTTTAATAGGTTGTGCCTCCATTTTCATTTGATTCAAGAAATTTTGTAATTTCCGCTTTGAATTCTTCCTCTATTCTTGGTTACTTGATAGTAAACAATTCAATTTCCATTTATTTTTGTAGTCTCCAAGGTTTTTTGTTACTAATTTCTAGTTTTATTGCATGGTAGTTGGAAAATATACTTAATATAATTTCATTTTTTTTAAATGCTAAGACTTGTTTTTCAACCTATCATATGAGCTATCCTGGGAATGTCCATGTGCTGCTGAGAATATGAATTGTGTAGATGTTGATGGAATTCTCTATAGCAGTCTATCAGGTCTATTTGGTCCAGGATACAATTTAATTCTATTACTTCTTGGTTGATTTTCAGTCTGTATAAATTATCTATTGCCCAAAATGGAGTATTAAAGCCCCCACTATTATTATATTGGAGTCTATCTGACTTTTAAAGTCTATTATTATTTGCTTTATATGATTAGATGCTCCAATATTGAATATATTTACTTTTACATTTGCTATTTCCTCTTTCCTAATCAATCTCCTTTTCAGTATATAGTAACTTATCTGGTCTCTTTTTACTGATTTTGATTTAATGTCTATTTTAACTGATATAATTGTTGCTGCACCTGCTTTCTTTTAGATTACATTTGCAGGGACTATTTATTCCTTGACTTGATTTTTAGACTATATGTTTCCTTAGAGGTGAAGGAATTTTTTTTGTAAGAAACATACACATTTTGTGTTTTTATTTTTTATTCCATTCAATCACTACATGTCTTTTAATTGGAGGATTTAATCTATTCATATTTAAGGTATTTTTCAAAAAGTAAAATCTTATTACAGACATTTAGTACATTGTTTTCTATTTTTATTAAAGTTTCTTTTTTTTTCCTCTCCTTTTCTCATGGTCCTACTTTGGGGTTAAGTGGTTTCTCTGGTAATGTGATTTGATCCTTTGCTTATTATTTTTGGTTTGTCCAGAAAACATTTTTTGCTGTGTGGTTAACATGAACCTTAAAGAAACATTTTTTTATTTATAAGAAACTATTTTGAAATGATAGCTAACATTGTCCCTAAATATAGAAAAAGAAACAAGAAAAATAGTAAAAGATAAAAAAAAAAAAAAACTACTCAAGACTCCATGCTTAAACTTCATGATTCCCCACATTTTGAATATCTGATGTCCTATTTGGCAGATCTCAATATGGCCTATTTTTTAACATACTAATTTAGTTTAATTTATTTTCAGTAGTTTTGCTTTTTAATCCTCATACTAAAGTTATGAATTGTCTATGCACTATATTTGGAACATTAGAACATTCTGAATTTGTCTGCATAATCACTCTTAACAGTAAGAGTGCAATTGTTTTTTATTCCACATTACCATTTTGTTCTTTTAGTTTGAAAAACTCTCTTTACATTTCCTATAAGACAGATCTGTTGGGCAGATGTATTGTCTCAGCTTTTGCTGTTTAGGAATGTCTTAACTCTCCTTCATTACTAAAGGGTGTCTTTGCTTGTTACAGTATTCTTGATTTGAGATATTTTTTTTCCCCTTCAGTAATATACAAATCTCATGCTACTCCCTACTGGCCTGTAAGTTTTGTTCTATGAAGTCTTATGTCTGGTGAATTAGGACACTTTTAATGTTAATATGTTCCTTTGCTCTTGCTGCTTTCAGAATTATTTTCTCTGTAACTGAAACACTTGAGAGTGTGATTATAATATGTCTTAGGATCAATTTGGTTGAGTTACATCTTATTGGTGACTTTTGACTTTTTTGTAGCTGGTATTTGCATCTTTCTCTAGACTTGAGAAGTTTCAATTATCTCTTTCAATGTACTTCCTACACCTTGGCAATTCCAAGTGTCTCTTCAACCTCAATACTGAAGATGTGCTCTTCTAATGCTGTCACAAACTTCCATACATTATCTTCATTCCTCTTCATGTTTCTGTTTCTCTCCTCCTAGTGTGTGTGTGTGTGTGTGTGTGTGTGTGTGTGTGTGTGTGAAACAGTTTCTTTCTAAATTGCTGAGACCACATTTGAACTTGCAGTCCTCCCGCTTCAGCTCCCAAGTAATTGGGGTAACATGCATGTGCCACTGGTCTACTATCTATTTTTAAATGGCCTGCTTCAAGGTCACCACCAATTCTTCTGTTTGGTCCAATCTGCTATTGATTATTTCTATCTTGCTTTTAATTTTGCTTAGTGTATTTTAAGCTCAAGAATTTCTATTTGATCTTTAAAATTAATTTATGTTAAATTTCTCTGTTAGAGTATTGAATCATTTCTCTGTTGCTTTATTTGAAGCTTGAGTTTTCTTTAAATAGCTAGTTTGAATTCTATAAGGGCTTTCCAATATTGGTTGCTGTATGATCAGGTTGGGTTCCTTATATTGTCTGTTTGGTGACATCATCAGGCAATTCTCCTCATAGTTCTTGATACTGTTGTTCTTAAAATTGGTGATTCACCACCGCATTGAAAGTTTAGGTAAGGTATTCATTCCAGATTTCTTAATGTGGCTTTGTTGGTGCCTGTATCATAAATACTAGGCACTCGTCTTAACTTCTCTGAGCTTCTGGGTTCTTCTGCTACAATACCACTACATGATAACCTAAGTCTGGGCTTCTCATGAAGTCTTTTTTGTCTTTTCACTGTTTCAGCAACAGAGGGTGATATAACACAAGTCTGTCTCAAATCTGCAACTGGTGTTGCTCAGAACGATGTGCTAACATGCCTCATATTTCCCTTCAAGCCTCCCCTTGTGACCAGGGTATGCTAAGGTGGGTCAGTCACTCTCATTTGTTTGCATTCAGACACCACAGCTTTCCAAACTGACTCTGGATCTGACCAGAGAGGACTAGACATTAATTTCCTATGAAATGACATGTGCCTGCCTTCTTTTTCTCCCCCAACCAGTTACTCTGTGTTGTGCTTCTTGGGATGCAGTGGGTCCTCCCATGATCACTGTCACTACAATACTCGGTAACCACTGAACCCAGAATTCACTGAGATCATTGCAGCATGGAGCAAGACAAAGTCCGAATTGGTATGGACTGTCTGTCTGGATGGGAGATGTGTGGCTGAGACTTATACAAAAGCTGTAGATAATGCTGGAAGGGAGAGCAATATTGATCAACTGAGGTCATGGCTTCCCACTGGGTTTCATCCTGAGACTCCTTTTGCAGGCACTAGTCTGGGTAGTAGGGTCAGTAGGATCATACCCAGTGTTAACTTGCTCCATTATATAATTGCTTTGCAAATGATGAAATAAAATCATAATTGAGATATCATTTTTAATAACTTCTTCATTTTTTTCAAAATTTAATTACAGAGCACAAGTTATGTGATTATAGGATCCTTTATGTTTTCTATCTTCCAATGCAACATTGGAAGTAATGTAGATGTTTTTATTCAATGAAAATTCCATTTCCATTGGGTTTTTCTGAGTTTTACCCTGAAACACAGATATATTTTAAAATGAAAAAATGTGTTTCATAAAGCATTTTTAGTCTTTGAAATTTGTTTAACATCATAATCTTAATTTTTCACAGTCAGGATGTTTAAGATGCTGTGTGTTTATTCCTTCAATATTTATGTTCTTTGATGAACTATGAAACTATTGATATTTTAGCATCCTTTAAATGGAGTGATTTCAAATAAATTAATGTAGTATCTATTTACTCAAAGAGTGTCCACATTAAAGGAAGCATGATATAGGATCCAGGAATAGGACCAATAAAGGTGAGTGTTATTAACAGTTTTTCCATTGATAGTGAACTATCAATTTAACCTTACATCTTCCTTAATATCAGGATCAATGTGATGAATACACAAGAGTTAATATTGTCCACATACAAAAGAACTCAAAAAACTTAACACCAAAAAAAACAAGTAACCCAATCAATAAATGGGCTAAGGAACTGAACAGACACTTCACAGAAGAATATATACAATCAATCAACAAACATATGAAAAAATGTTCAAGACCTCTAGCAATTAGAGAAACACAAATCAAAACGACTTTAAGATTTCATCTTACTCTAACCAGAATGGCAATTATCAAGAATACAAGCAACAATAAATCTTGAAGAGGATGTGGGGAAAAAAGGTACACTCATACATTGCTGGTGGCACTGCAAATTGGTGCAACCATTATGGAAAGCAGTATGGAGATTCCTCAGAAAACTTGGAATGGAACCACCATTTGACCCAGTTATTCCACTCCTTGGTTTATACCCAAAGGACTTAAAATTAGCATACTACAGTGACATAGCCACATCAATGTTTATAGCAGCTCAATTCACAATAGCTAAACTATGGAACCAACCTAGATACCCTTCAACAGATGAATGGATAAAAAAATATGGTCTATATATAGGATGGAATATTATGCAGATTAAAGAAGAATGAAATTCTGGCATTTGCTGGTAAATGGATAGAGTTAGAGATTATCATGCTAAGTGAAATAAGCCAAACCCAAAAAACCAAAGACCAAATAATTTCTCTGATATGTAGAAGCTAATTCATAGTAGGGGGGAGGAGGGAGGGAAGAATAGAGTTACTTTATATTAGGTAGGGGAGTGAAGGGAGGAAAAAGAGTATGGGGATAGGAATGATAGTAAAGTGAAACAGACATTATTACCTCATGTACATGTATGATTGCATGACCAATGTGATCCTACAATATTGGATAAATAAGAGATTTATACTCTATTTATGTATGATCTATCAAAATATATACATGCACTCTACTGTCATGTACAACTAATTAGAACAAATAAAATTTCAAAAATTATATATATGTAATATCAGAACTTTATAAGAATATTATCTAAAATTATCTTAAAATAAATAAAAATTTGCAGTAACTCACCTAGGTAAAATTTGGAAAAAGCATTATCCTACACCACTTAGGCTATGATAATAAAATACCATAAGCTGAGTAAATTATGCACAGCAGATATTTCCTTTTCATGGTTATGGATGGTGGGATATCAGTATTAAAATCAGCAGATAAGAAGTTGTAGAGGACCCCCAAATTTTTGGTGCATAGACTTTGGTAATTTTTTTGTTTTGTTTTGTTTTGTTTTGTTTTGTTTTGTTTTGTTTTGTT